>PVJI01002825.1:0-137036 GCA_004026765.1 Micronycteris hirsuta | reverse complement strand
TCAGATCTGGCTGTTTTTGTTTAGGTATATTTCTGGTTTTTTCCTTGTTTGACTGTGCGAGGAGGCACGGCGCGTTCACCTATGCCGCCATCTTGCCAGAAGTCCTTTTTTAAGGTAATTTAGAGCTGATGATGGCCATTGCTTTAATTTAGAGTTGATGATGCCCCTTGTATTAACTAAGTTTTCATAACACTCAACAGTAGTTTAGTTCTCTACTGATTCCTCCCCACTATTTTTTCTTTTTCTTTTTTTTTTGTTGTTGTTCAAGTACCGTTGTCTCCATTTTCTCACCACCGCTTTCCCCCACCCCACCCACCCCACCTCCCACCTTCAACCCTTCCCCCTTTGGCTTTGTCCATGGGTCCTTTATACATGTTCCTTCATGACCCTTTCCCTTCTTTCCCCCATTTTCCCCCTCCCTTCTGGTTACTGTCAGTTTGTTCTTTATTTCAATGTTTCTGGTTATATTTTGCTTGCTTGTTCTTGACTTTTAAAAGCTGGAATATAATTGTGTCCATTTAAGTTGCACAACATGTTGATTCGTATCCCAATATGACTAAGGCGATGCCACTGTAGTGTTAGCTAACACCCCTACCACCTCACGTAATTATCATGTCTTTTTGGAGGTGAGAACGTTTAAGTTCTAGTCTCTTAGCACCTTTGAAGTCTACAACACAGCATTGTTGACCATAATCTCAATGCTGTGCTCTAGGCTCCCGGACTTACTCATCTTCGAACCGCAGGTTCGTACCCTGGGACCAGCCTCTCCCGACTCCCCAGACTGCAGCCCTGACAGCCGCCCTTCCATTCTGTTTCTTTTTCTTCTTTTGATACCTCGAATTCTTTGCAGACAAGTAGGGTATAAATACATACAAACATCACTGTCACTTCTACATAGTCTGATACTATTCCTGGGCTTCGCTATAATTTTCACTTTAAATGAACTTTTATTCAGCCTTGCTTGGAGCTAGCTGCCTGTAGTGCCACCAGGAAGGGATCTTGCCCCTGCCACTCTTTCCAGGCCTGCCTCTTGGTTTGTTCTTTCCCCAGAACGTAACCAGTCCAGACATGGAAAAACCTTTGTAAATAATTTCCGGGAGGCGGAATTCCCTGTGGAAGGAAATCACTAAAACATATGCGCCTTTCTGTCTTGTGTTGGGACTGGAGATCATTAATATCACACCACTAGCTTGTTCCAAGTATATTTACATAAATATAAAATAAAACTATTATAGAGATCACATGGTTTTAAGAAAAAGCTTAGATTTCTGAATCTTCCAGTGACCTTCCGGAAGTCCTATACAAGATAAGTCCAAGAAAATAATGGAATTCTCCCAGGAGTGCCATATATCATGTGCTCTGTCGTAATGAAGTTTTTTGAATCTATATACTAAAGTTCAAACAACAATTCTAATTCTACAGTAAAAATGTCATTTTGTTATGTTGGTGACTATTTTAGTAATGATTTCACAAAGAAAAGAATGTAAAATATAGATTTAGGTTTGTTGAAGAAGGTAGAAAATAATCTCATTGAGTATAGCTTACTATCCTGACTTTAATTGGAAATAAGTATATCTAAATGGAAGACTTTCTTATCAGCAGTTTACAGTTGAGATTGTTACGTAAAATCAAATAATCCAGCTATTTAATGCAAAATGAATCTTTTGTTGGAGCTATCAATTTATTTGACTCCCCTTCTCTGACAACCCTGACTGTTGCTGGTTGAAGGAACTGAGAAACGAAGAGTATCATTCTGTCTAATGTGCAGTTCCCAGTGTCCACAGCTTCCGGTCAGGAAAAGCTGTCCTTCTCGAGCATGGGGATGCGTGTGTTTGCTTGAAGTTCAAACATATTGAACACAATGTTGCTAGTCGTGCAAAGGCAAAGGCGGAATTTTTAAAACTAAACGATTGCAAAGCCAGCAGTTTTCTCATCCTGCTGCACTTGAAGTCTTAGTGAAAAAAATAAGCCAATCTCTCCAACATTCTGATTTAAACACGACATTGATCTGTGTTTAAAATTATTTTCAATTTCATCCTTTATCCAAGGAGGAAAAATGTTTATTTTTAGTGACAGACTATTAATTTATTGTAAGGACTTTAAAACCTGCCATAAAAATAGATTATTAAATTAATAATTTAATAAATAGTTTCACATTTAATATATAATTTAAGTGTAATACTATTTTAGAGAGACCATTATAGCTGGTTATATTGAACATTTTCTCCTCAGCAGCTCAAATTAATAAGTGTTCTTTAGTGACTGAGTCACTTAGCGACTTTCAAATTTTTATGCCAGTTATTTACCTGATAGGAAATAGTCTCCAACTGTTGATTTTCAAAGAGAAACTGAATTTTTAAACTCAAACAATGAGAATATGATACCTTTGTAGAATATTAACTCCAGTAGAGTTATGCTTATAGTCTTTGGAATAGAACAGGTTTGCCTATTGTCTTTTTTTAAATAAGAATATTTTATGTTCATCTGTTAACAAAAATACATAACAAAAAATAAAAATCACTATTATTCTCCTGATTTTAAGTCTAGGATCTAAGAGGCCTAAATGACCAAAAATAGGTTGCTATGTTGTATTGACATCTGGTGGATTAAAGCAGTTATTACAAGGTTGGAGACACTTGTCAATCTTTACTTAGAACAATGTTAACATTGAAAGACAGTTTAAAGATCATCTCTAGTCTAATGTAGTAATGTTTCGGCTATTAAGATGGAGCAAAGAGAAAGTTTACTCTTTTTGCCAAATATTTTAAGAACTGTGAAAACACATGAAATAAATATAGCATTGGCCATAGTAAATAGAAATTCAATTTAAGAAGCAGAAAACAAATACCAATACAGATTACATATAGTTATAAGGTATATATAGTATTTCCCTTTTTGACAGGACTATGTTTTCATTACACTGTCCTATGTATGTTTGAAATAAAAAAGTTTTTAAAGGAAATGTAAAAAACCTGTGTTAAGTTTAAAATATCTATATCTATCTATCTATCTATCTATCTATATCTTTGCTGCTCCTATGATGAAGAACTTTGGGTTTTTAATTTACCTGAACGTGAAAAGAGAGGACAAAGGAAGTGAAAATGAAGACTAACATTGCTTTCCCTCCGTTATACATTTTTAAACAGTTCCCGGAGGTGACACTTTCAAGAAGGAAGTCACACTTAGTCAAAATCGCTTCCTTCTCAAGCTCGGGTACTTTGTCTTTTAAAGTCATTCCTTCCTCAAAGAAACTTAAATACAGGCTCACGGGAGAGAACAATCTTTTGCTGGGTTTTTCAGACATTGGCTCTCCCTGTCCACGGTGCCTTTCTTCTCTCCCTGGAATGTACATCCCAGACGCCTGCGCTTTGCAACCGCGCTCTGGTCCCAACCCTTACTCATTTTTAGAAAATCCTCCAAAGAGCTTCCGCTGCTTTCCTGGCCAATGCCGACTGGCCTGTGTCCTCTGAGAATTTCCTTGCGTACTCTCCCTGTAGCCCTGGACATAGAATCTTAAATGCGTTTGTTTCTTTGCCTAGACTGTAAGCTTCTTTCCAGTGTCTATTAACTTCTGGCAAATAGGAGGTGCTCAAGTAGTGTGTGCCAAACGCTCTGGCACTGTCTCCTGCAGGCCTTGCTAATGGTCCCAATGCATCCAGTACCAAAAATCCCTGTTATTAATTCCAGCTACCAACCTTAAGTTTTGAAAAATTCTTTCTAACAGAAAGCCTGTATTTCTGAAGCGATAGTTCATTTCTTTGACCAGTTTTGTTGATCAAAAGACAATGAAGATTTTCTAAGACTCCCTGCCCAACTAAGTGTTCTTGTCTGGATTGTGTCCAGGAAATTCCTAGTTAAGGACAGGTTTATTGTCATCTGGCCCAAGGATCTAGAGAATTAGCTACTCATAGGAGTTTTAATTAATGGGATTCTGGAAAGCAAAAGAACTGCATAATTTTCATTTCTGTTAGTTTCATTAAGTTTTTTTTTCTTTTTATTTATTTATTTTTATTGTTGTTCAATTACAGTTGTCCTAATTTATCTCCCATTACTCTCCCCCACTCTACCCACCCCCACCTCCAACATTCAATTCCCCCCCTTGTCTTTGTCCCTGGGTCCTTTATAAATGTTCCTTGACGACCCTCCATCTTCTTCCTCCCTTCTTCCCCTCCCCCCTGCCCCTCTGGTTACTATCAGTTTGTTCTTTATTTCCCTCTCTCTGGTTCTATTTTGCTCACTTGTTTGTTTTGTTGATTAGGTTCCACTTATAGGTGAGATCATACAGTACTTGTCTTTCATCTTTAAGTTTTTAAATATCTTCATTGATATACAAAATCTATCCAGAAAGTATCTAGCCATGTAATATGAAAAATGGAGACATTTATTGAAGAAGCTACAAGATACAGGAAACATACATAAAACAATGACACCTCAGTCCCCTTTAAAGTAGGAACCTTGGGACCTCACACAGTTCTCCCAAATTCAGCATGATGTTCCTTCTGCTCTGGTAGCAGAAGTCATGGAATGACTTTTGCATGACACATTTCATGCCAAGATCCTGCATCAAAATCTCAGACACAGTAGTTTTTGGAATCTCCAGATCAGCTTCTAGTTCTCACACTGTGAGTCACTGATCTTCATTGATTGCAGTCCGTATACAATCAACATTCTCAGGTGTTGCAGGCCTTCCAGAACGTGGATCACTTTCAACAGATTCTCAACTATCTTTGAAGCATTTGTGCCACACTTTTATTTTCACTGCACTCATTGCATCATCCCCGAAAGCCTTCTGAATCAACTGAATAGTTTCCGCAGAGGAATGTTCAAGCTTAATGCAAAATTTGATGCAGATTCATTGCTCTACTTGCTCGGTCATTTTGAATGTGACAGCCACACAGTACACACTGCTCTCAGTGGCTTGAACTGCCCTCACTGACTAGTACAGTGAAGGTGTCAGTGTTCACACATGTGCATTCCAGTCCAATCTCCTTGGCCACCAGGTTACAGCAATGTCAATGCAAACCATTCTCATTGTATTAACAAATTAAAACTACAATGAGATATCATGTCTCACCTGTCAGAATGCCTATTATCAATAAATCGACAAACAAGTGTTGGTAAGAATGTGGAGAAAAGGGAACCCTCATGCATTGTTGGTGGGAATACAGATTGGTGCAGCCACTGTGGAAAGCAGTATGGAGTTTCCTCAAAGAATTAAAAATGAAACTGCCTTATCACCTAGTGTCTCCACTTTTGAAAATATAGCTTAAGAACACCCAAACACTAATTTGAAAGAATATATGCACCTCTGTTCATTGCAGTGTTATTTACAATAGCCAAGATATGGAAACAGCTCAAGTGCCCATCAGTACATAAGTGGGTAAAAAAAGCCCTGATACATTTACACGATGGAATACTAATTGGCCATAAAAAAGAAGGGAATCTTAGCCTTTGCAAATGGACCTGGAGACCATTGTGCTAAGTGAAATAAGTCAGTCAGAGAAAGACAAGTACCATATGCTCTTACTCATGTGTGGAATCTAACAAACAAAATAAACTAACAAACAAAATAGAAATAGCCCTGGCTGGTGTGGCTCAGTGAATTGAGCACTGGCCTATGAGCCAAAAGGTCACCGATTCAATTCCTGGCCGAGTACATGCTTGGGTTGCAGACCAGGCCCCCAGTTGAGGGTGTGTGAGAGGCAACCGCTCAATGTTTCTCTCCCACTCTTTCTCTCTCCCTTCCCCTCTCTGAAAATAAATAAAATCTTTCAAAAAATAGAAATAGACTCATAGACACAGAGAACAGACTGACAGCTGTCAGAAGGGAGGGGGTTACTGGGCTGGGTGAAAAAGGTGAAGGGAATAAAAGGGAAAAAAACCCTCATAGACACAGACAACAGTGTGGTGATGACCAGAGGTAAAGGGGAGAGGGAGGGGGTAGGAGAAGGTAAAGGGGGGTAAATGATGATGAAAGGAAGCTTGATTGGGCATGATGAACACACAGTACACAGATGATGTGTTATAGAATTATGCACCTGAAACTTATATCACTTTTATTAACCAATGTCACCCCAATAAATTCAATTTAAAAATTATTTAAATTAAAAAAAGAAATCATTGATTAGCCCAAAATTACAAAGATTTAATCCTATGTCTTCTTTTAAGAGTTTTATAATTTTATCACTTCCATTAGGTCTAGGGTGTAGCAGTGTTTTCCACACGTGTGTAAACATGAATGTTACAGAATTTACATGTTTTGAGTGCAGCTCCACGTGATTCCCGTGTGGGCAAGTGTGGATCATGTCTGTGGAATAGGAATTCTCTAATAGGAATTTGGCAAAGATGTATCTTAAAAAATTCTGGCTTGCTGAGCCCTGCATATTATATTACCCTGGTCCTGTCTGCCACCGGACCTGAATTTACATCCTAATGCTCTGCTAATGAGTAAACCTATCCCTGTTCTGCTTAATCCCATGAATAATCAATCCAATGTAAATATGTCTTAAAGCCTCTAATAAAAACTCCAGCTAAGCGACCCACGAGGCCTTTTCCTGAGATGGAGGAATTGGTCCCGTGGCCCCGGACTCTCCTTTCCCCGCGTGTCTCGGTATGAGATTCTTTCACTCATCAAGTTGCGGTCACCCACAGGTTTTGGCAGGTACGAAATCCCCACGACACTAGGACCCATTTTGAGTTAATTTTGGTATGTGGCATGAAATGAGATCTATGTTCACTCTCTGGCCTATAAATAGTCAGTTGTCTTAGCACCATTTTGTAAAGATTATTCTTTCCCCACTGAATTGTCTTGACACCATGCTGAAATCAATTGACTATAAGTGTATGGGTTTATTCCTATCCTCCCTAGGGTATGCTTTCCTTAGGTCAGTACAATACTGTTTTGATTACTATAGCTTTGAGGTAAGTTTTGAAGTAAGTATAAATTCTCCAACTTTGATCTTTTTCAAGATTATTTAGGTGTTCTGGTCCCTTGCATTTTTATACAAATTTTATAACCCAACTATTCTTCTGGACATTTGTTACTTATGTGTTATTTTTAGTTATATCTTACAAGTTTTTGATTTTTTTAGTCATGATTTCCTTTTCTTTATACATTTTCTCTGCCTCTTAAGATTTTAAAAAATCTTTTGGGTAACTAACTAATGTTTCAACAGTGACCATCTTATCTTTTAATTTTTTAGTTTAAAACCTTTTGGTTCTAGATAGAAAGTTTTATGTGCGTGTGTTTTGTCACTGAATCTTATGTTTCTTTATTCCTATTTTACTTAATAACAGCTTCACTGAGATATAATTCATATAACATAAAATTCATCCTGTTAAAATGTGAAACTCAGTGGTTTTAAGTAGATCTACATACAGAATTATGAAACAATCTAATTTCAAAGTGTCTAATTTCAGAACATTTTCATAACCACCAAAAGAAAGTCTGTAACCAGTTCTTGACAATTTCTTGATAAGCCTCTTTCTTTCATCTTCTTTTTTCATTTTAGTATAACCACCACTTTGTCTTGAGCTATTTGTTTATTCAAAACTAAAGTGTACTTAGGTTACTTGTTATGATTCATCTTGTCTCTAGAGAAATCTTAAAACTTTTGCAGGGAAGTGGTCAACGATTTACGTAGTTAAAGAGGCTTTGCTTCTTATCATTTCAAACCCAAGTGTTTCCTTTCTTTTAAGGTTACCCAGGCTACATTGCAAACCTGTACATTTGAGCATTTACATTTTGGAAGTGTTTGGGAAGAAAAAAAACAATTTGACTTCTTGGCCCTGTATTTGTTTTGCCCCTTTTCCTTTTACATAACAATTGCATTAACAAACAATTTCTAAAAGTATTGTAAGGGAAATTGGAAAAGGAATTTAAGCAAAGTGTATCTGTACTCAGTTCTGTGTCAATAATGAATAAGTCTCTTGCCCATCCCATCTGAAAACTGCTCTGAATTCAGCCATAAAAGCTTTCTGAATTAAGTCTATGGAAGCTTTGGCAAGAGCAAACAAAACAATGAATTCGAACTTGGAGAATGTCCTACTCTCTAATTATTTTCAAAACCTTTAGAAGAATTTTGAACCTCTTTATCATGTGGAAGCACAGTAGCAAGACCTCAATTTTTGAAGTTAGGCAAACCAAAGTTAGAATTCCACCCAGCAGCTGTGCCATTTTAAACACATGAACAAATAGATGTGAAGTCTGTGAACCTCAGCTTCCTCTTTTCTACACTTGTAACACAATTTCTTCCAGAGCTCACCAGCTGGACAGGCAGACGAAGTCGCATTAACAAGAACGACATATACTTCCTGGCAATTGTTCCCTGCAGCTCACATGGGATTCAGGCTCCCCTGTAAAGTTCCTGTGCCCAGCATGCCTCCAGGTGTGTGTCTCACAGTTGCTCAGTTGCAAACAAATGTGTTTCCCTAACACCATGGAGGGCATTGCCTCCCCTCTCCACATTGCACTGGGGCTCAGATCCATGCTTCTGCTTCCTGGGAGGTTCAGAATGGGGCTCAAAAAAGGCCTCAGAATGACCCCTGTTGCTGCTTCTCCAGTGAATACAGACAGCAGTTGAGGGTCTCCAGGTACCCGATATCCTGATACTTGATTCTCAAAATCTCTACCCTGATCTAGCTAAGGTCAGGAAGTCTATGCAAACCATCTCTAGAGATGTGGGTTTCCTGTGCCAGGATGCATAAGAATCACCTAGTGATTTGTTGAAAATGCAGACTCCTGACCCTTACCCAGGTCTCTAAAATGCACTTGTTGTGTTCAAGGTCCACAGGTCACCTGGAAAATGCCTCTGGAATAGTGCTGATTGGATAGTGTCAGACTGTCTCAAGCACGCACAACATGTTCTCAGAGTCATTTCTGCACCTTCCCTCACAGAGCAGGGTGCTGTCCACACCAGGTTAGCTTCCAAAGGGTCAGTCTGTTGTCAGGAGCCCATGTGGCTCAGGCTTTCTGTTTCTTAGCCATAATAAAAAATACATTCAGTAGCGAGAAGTCTGAGGTGCAAATGGACTGGGTTGTGCATTATCACCTTTGTTCTCTTAACTCTTTTCTTTTCCCGTATTCCCTGGACATCTCTGTTCACTCTACACATATCCACTTAAAGTTCCCTCTAATTCTGTCCCTCCTCTCCCTTGCCACTGCAGCTGCCCAGTTCAGGCAGCATCACCTCTTGTCCAGACTATTAAGACCAACTCCCGACTCTTCTCTCTGCTTCCAATCCCTTCCTCACAATTGAAATCCAACCTCCAGCCACAGTGATCTATCAGAAATGCAAATCTGCCATGCCCTTTCTCACTGTCTCCCCATAATTCTATATAAAAACTCTCATACATGAAACTGATAAAACAGGAGCTGCTCAGCAGAAGGAGACTCATGAGACGATTGATGGGAAGAGGAGGAGCAGATCTCCTTGCAGGCACTCAGCCTTCCTGGACCTCCCCCACCAGCCCTGGCAGCAGCTCTGAGTAACCACACAACCACGGGTCTCCATGGAACACAACTGGAAAACCACATCTCTGAATAGTAAATCCACAGTTACCGGTATGGCAACAAAGGCCCAGTAACCCAGCCTCCACTCCCCTCACCAGCTTCCTCTCCTCCCATTAATCCCTCCAAGATACACTATTTTCTGTAGCTGGGCTGACATGATGGTAGTCACCAGCTATATGCAACTCTTTAAAATTAAATTAATTGAATTACATAAAATAAAAAATTTAGTCTTGCTGTCAACTAGCCACCTTCCAGTGCTCAAGAGCTGCTGCAGCCAGTGGCAGCCATGACGGGCATCACAGATGCAGGCCATTTCCACCTCGCAGAAGTCCTAGAGATGCTAAACTTGACGGCAGTCCCACAAGCCCCACACACTTTTTCACTGCCTAGAGCCTTTGTACATCCATCCTCCCCACCTATCATCTCCTCTCTGCTGTGTGTTTGGGAACTTCCACACATTCTTCAAGATTCTGCCTGAAGGCTCCATTAGAGACTTTCCACGAACTTTGCAAGTTCCTGTCTGATTCAGGGAAAACTGAAGCATATTTCCTCTCTGATCCCTGGTACTCAGAAATTCTTGTCATAAGTACTTACCACACAGCTTTGTAATTATTTGTTTGGCTGTATGTATTTGATATTAGACTGTCATTTGAACTCATCTTTATAACCAAAGCAATAGGTATCTGTTGTATTAATGAACTGATTAATAAAGAATGGGGAGTAATCAGAGGGCCACATGCATTTAGGTGGAAAAATGACAGTCATCACAGCAATGGTGGATGTGGTAGGCAGTGTAATGCCCGCCCCAGAAGATATTCCCATCTTAGTGGTCAGAACCTATACTGCATACATTACCTTTCATGGCAAAAGGGGCGTTGCCGGTGTTGCTAAAATTAAGGATTTTGAGAAAGGGAGATTATTATGGTTTATTTAGGGGGGCCAAGGTAATCCTTAAAAGTGAAAGAGGGAGGCAGAAGGGAAGATTTTAGTAATACAAAGCGAGAAGGATGCAACCTATAGCTCCTGGCTTTGAAGAGGAAGACAACCGCGAGCCCAGGAATGCGAGCAGCCTCTAAAAGCTGGAAACACATGAGCGAATTCTCCCCAGAGTCTCCAAAAGGGGCACAGCCCGACTTCCTCTCGCTTTGAACCCACCAAGCTCCATTTCAGACTGCTGTCCTCTAGGACTGTGTGATCATAAATCTGTGTTGTTTCGAGCTGCTGTGTCTGCAGTCATTTGTCAGGACACCGAAAGGAAACTCATACAGCGGAGTTGGGAAGGGAAGGGTGTTCATACAGAAAGAAAATACGTTTAGCTGGGAGCCTTCTAAGTGCTCGGACCCTGGGGTCCAGGGAAAGGAGAGGACCCCAGTGCCGCAGAGCAGGGACATCATCACTGACCCCCAGGTGGAGAGGACGTGTCCTGAGTTCAAACACGGTCAGGTGTGAGGAGGAGTTTCACGGGACCCTGGAGCTGGTGAGCTCGCTGCAGGCAGGAAGATAGGGTCTCACGACAGGCCCAGTGGTGCCACGACCTAGTCTAGTCTTTCTCCTCTTTGAGGGAACAGAAAACGAGCAAGTACTTTTTACAAGGCCACAAGTATCCAGCACACTACATGAATTAAATAAATATTTACAGCTCATCACCCAAAAGACACTGGGGAAATTTTATTTTGTGCATTGTAAATGAAGTTGCATTGTTACTATGTTTATAAATGCAACAGAGAACCTTCTGGTCAGAGAAGCTATACCACCTCTTTCCCAATCAGAGTTTCAACATGAATTGAACAGTTTTCAGTGATCTGATTGTATTTGAAGCATCCATCTAGCAACTACCTTCTATTCCAAACCACTGCTTTGGATGCAGAGATGAAAAACCAAGTCACAGCCAAGCAGTATGTATAGCAGAGCTGTAAAGTGTTAGCACTTCCTGACAGAAATGTTGAGGTCAGGATAGTCCCTGTGGCCACACCTACCCTGGGGGAAAGTCTCACAAGACCAGGTGATAATTAAACCGTGTCTTGAAGGCTAAGCAGGTGTCTGTCAGGTGAAAAAGGTAGAGCAAGAGTGGTTCCAGGAAAATAAAAAAAAGGGTGGCATTGTGGGCAGGTACTCGAGCCACATGCCAGGTGTGGCTGCTCCGGGAACCTGTGAGTCATTCTCCCCGTGGGGTCAAGAGTTTAATGATGGGGAACAGGGAGGTAAGGAGAGTTCTCTGGAAGGAAGGCGAGGTGCAAGTCTGGGAGGGACCCTGTATTCAATGCTGCTCTCAAAACCCCCTGAAAGGTTTCAAGCAAGGAAGAAACATGATTAAATTTGTACCTTTAAAACACAAGCTGCCCTGGCTGCTGTGGCTCAGTGGATTGAGTGCCAGCCTACGAACTGAAAGGATGCCAGTTCAATTCCCAGGCAGGGCACATGCCTGAGCTGCGGGCCCCCATTTGAGGGCATGCGAGAGGCAACCGATCTGTGTATCTCCCACACATCTATGTTTCTCTCCCTCTCTTTCTCCCTCCAACAAATATAAGCTGACAGCCATGCACCCAAGAGAGAGCTGATGCCAGAATTCACAAAGATGAAGACAAGAGGCCACATGCTCAGATGCTAACAAGGTATAGCTAGACAGGCAAAAAGCCCAGAACCTGGTTATCAGTTTGCTCAAGGAGAGCGAGGGAAAAGTTTCTGTGTCAGCGACAGGAGGGTGAGGACACACTGAGATAGGAAGCTTGAGTGTGGACAGGGTGAGTCACAGGTTGAGTCACAGAGCACCTATGTGCCCTGGCGCAGCCCCCTGCTGGCAGTCAGGTGTCTGTGCTTGCAGCTCAGCAGAGGGCCCTGGGTTGGAGCTGGTAACTGGGAAGGTGCCAGTGAATGAGCATCACTGAAGCCGCGCTGAGCAGAACGAGCAGCTACCAGTGATTGCTTCTTCAGTACCAGGCACTGTGAGAAGGCCATTATATTCATTATTGAATTTAATGTTTTTTTAAATATGTTTTATTGATTATGCTATTACAATTGTTCCATTTTCCTCCCTTTATTCCCCTCCGCCCCCCATCCCCCCATTCCCCCCCTTTAGTTTTTGTCCATGGGTCATACGTGTAAGTTCTTTGGCTTCTGTATTTCCTATACTATTCTTAAGCTCCCCCTGTCTGTTTTCTATCTACCGTTTATGCTACTTTTTCTCTGTACTTTTTCCTCCTCCCTCCCCCTCCCTCTTCCCTGTTGATATCTCTCCATACCTTATATAAATCCCTTTAACATTTCATATAATGAAGGCTGCGTGATGATGAACTCCTTGAACTTGACCTTATCTGAGAAGCACTTTATCTGCCCTTCCATTCTAAATGAAAGTTTTGCTGGATAGAGTATTCTTGGGTGTAGGTCCTTGCTTTTCATGATTTGAAATACTGCCCCCCAGCCCCTTCTTGCCTGCAAGGTCCCTTTTGAGAAATCTGCTAACAGTCTTATGGGAATTCCTTTGTAGGTAACTGTCTCCTTTTCTCTTGCTGCTTCTAAGATTCTCTCCTTATTTTTAATCTTGGGTAATGTAATTATGATGTGTCTTGGTGTGTTCCTCTTTGGGTCCCACTTCTTTGGGACTCTCTGAGCTTCCTGGACTTCCTGGAAGTCTATTTCCTTTGCCAGGTTGGGGAAGTTCTCCTTCATTATCTGTTCAAATATAAGTTCAATTTCTTGGTGTTCCTCTTCTTCTGGAAGCCCTATGATCCAGATGTTGGGTCGTTTACAGATGTCTTGGGGGTTCCTAAGCCTCTCCCCATTTTTTTGAATTCTTATTTATTCCTTCTGGTCCACACCATTGGTTTGAGTCCCAGTGTCCTTCTTTTCCCTATTGGTTCCCTGCATATCTTCCCTCATTTTCTTTAGCGTATCCTTCATTTGTTCATTTATTTGCATCCACCTTTCTTCCAATTTTGTGAGCATCCTGATTACCAGTGTTTTGAGCTGTGCATCTGATAGGTTAGCTATGTCCTCGTCCCTTAGTTGTAATTTTTCTGGACCTCTGTTCTGTTCTTTCATTTGGGGCATTTTTTATTTTTTTTTCTCGGTGCACCTGTTACTTTAAGGGGCGGAGCCTTAGATGTTCACAGGTGCGGGGTAACCTCTGTCCTTGTGTTGTGACGCTTCCATTGGGGGCAGGGCCTGGGAGGGAGAAATGGCGCTTGCTCCGTTTACTGCTGGCTCCCAGTCACCCTCGCCCCAATAAGCTCTCCTGTGAGGCTGGGAGCCGCTCTGGCGCCTCAGCCTCCTTGGGTGCTTTCAACAGGTGGTCCGGGGCTTTTGTTTCCCCACGATGGTGGGTTGTGATGGTGGGTCGCGTGGTCTGCTCCGCTCCCTAGCTCCTTCTCCCAGACTATCTGCGTGCAAAAGAGGGACTGCCTTTCCCACCAGTCTCGGCCCTGCTGGTTCCCACTGGCCTCTCCAGGTATGCCAGCTGCAGGCTTCACTGATTGCTCGGGCCATGTTTTGGTCAGGCACGCCTGCCATGAGTTTCTCAGGGCAAACTGCCCTCTTGCTCTGCACGCTTCTCCGCCTGGCTCTGCCCCGCTTACCGGTCTGGATGAATGTGTCCTCACCAACTACTTGGGTGTCGGACTTCCACTCAGTTCGATTCTCTGTCTGTTCTGGTTGTTTGTTTTGCTATTGAGGTTGTTGTTTATCCTCTCTGGTTGTGAGCAGTGGTGCAGTGTGTCCACCTATGCCTCCATCTTGGCCGGAAGTCCTCTGAATTTAATCTTTACAACAGTCCTGTGGTGCCTATTGCTATCTCATTTTACAGCTGAAAAACCCAATGCTTAGAGAGGTTAAGTAACTTAATTTACCCACATCACAATGCTTACAGATGGTAGAGGTGGGGTCCACGTCTTTTTGAGTGACGACTCAGCTCACAGTGATGGTTGTTAACCAGACTTATCGTGATGGTCATTTCACAATATGTGCAAATATTAAGTCACTATGTTGTACACCTGAAACCAATATAATGTTACATATCAATCATATCTCAATTTTTAAAAACATTTTAACTCACCTTTATAACCAAAGCAATAGGTATCTATTATATTAATGAACTGATTGATAAAGAATGGAGAATAATCAGATGGTTGTGCACATTTAAGTGAAAAACTTTCCATTTATTGAAAAAATTTCATTTACTGTCTGTGAATTTTAAATGGCAGATTTATATGGAGAAATCATCAGTGGCCCAAGAATCAAAAGATCTAGGTTCTAAATACTTTGTTATCTTGGTTACTCACTTAACTTCTCTTGGTCTCAATTCCTTGATTTGTAAAATTAAGAGGTTAGACCGTAGAACTGCTATGAAAGTTCCTCCCTGCTCTAAGTCTTCTCCATTTATGCAGGTTCTAATCTTTAAGATTTGAAGAGGCATTGGCACAGTATAATAAAAAAAATAGAGCAGATTATGACATGCTTCGCATTCTAGTTCTGCAGCCTAATAGCTGTGTCACCTTGGAAAAATGACTTAACCATAGTTTCTGAATATAATAATATCTATCCTGCAGAGTTATAAGAAAAGTATACATGAAGCACCTTTGGTTGTTATTATAAATGGAGTTTACTTTTTAACTCTGGTGAGTCCTATGACCTTTCTTTAAAGAAAATTGTAAAATAATACATAATAGTGTCAAGAAAAGTGAATGTTTGCCAGAGTTTTTCCAGAGAGGACTAATTTGTCCTCCACAGACGGAAGGTTTTGTCATTCATTATTGTCTCTAACTCAGCCCCACCCAGGCAGGCAGAAAATTACATTTACTAAGATTTGCCCTTTTGCAGAAAAGAACATTAAGTTGAGAATTTGGGAGTCCTTTTTGCTCATCAAGTTAAGGGGTAAGAGGGGCAAAAAGCGTTACTATGAATTGAGAATTGGTTCATAATTTTTGTTTCAGCTTCCATTCAAAGAGCCATTGTCATTAAGATTTAGGGAACAAAATGTAGGAGGTGAACCCATTCATGTGATAGTCTATAAGAAGGCTCACTTCAGAGAACTTTGCTGTTAATTCAGTGCAATTTTAGAAAAATGGCATGGGAGAAATAATTTTCCCAGATATTTTCCCCACATGGACCCTAAGCTCTGAAATCCTATGCAAGTACAAGCCTGCCCCTTCTGAATAATCGACGGCAGCAGGGTAACGCTTCTACTAGAATAGAGAAAACACAGTTTTTGAAGACAATATTTTTCACTCCACTGCAAAAAATATAGATACATTTTTTTCAAATTTTGAGATCAAACACTTAAATCAGAATTTTTCACTTTTTAAAACA
Organism: Micronycteris hirsuta; assembly: GCA_004026765.1. NCBI lineage: Eukaryota > Metazoa > Chordata > Mammalia > Chiroptera > Phyllostomidae > Micronycteris > Micronycteris hirsuta. The sequence goes on along the minus strand of PVJI01002825.1, from coordinate 121,225 downwards.
AATTTTAGCCCTGGCTGGTGTAGCTCAGGGGATTGAGCGCGGGCTGGGAACCAGAGGGTCCCGGTTCGATTCCCAGTCAGGGCACATGCCTGGGTTGTGGGCCAGGTCCCCAGTGAGGGCCATGTGAGGGGCAACCATACATTGCTGTTTCTCTCCCTCTCTGTCTCCCTCCCTTGGCCTCTCTCTAAAAATAAATAAATAAAAATATTTTAAAAAAATCAACACATTTTAAAATTTAATTTTAAATTTCAGAGGCATGTGCCCTGACTGGGAATCGAACCGGGACCCTCTGGTTCCCAGCCCGCGCACAATCCGCTGAGCTACACCAGCCAGGGCTAAAATTTAATTTTAGAGAGAGGAGAAGGGAGGGGAAAGAAAGGGAGAGAAACATTGATGTAAGACAAGAACATAGACTGGTTGCCTCTTGTAGGCACCCTGACCATGGAACAAACCGCACCCAGGCATGTGCCCCAACCGGGAATTGAACTGGCAACATTTCGCCTTTGCAGAGCGATGCCCAACCAACTGATCCACATCAGCCAGGTCAAAATTTTTCACTTTTTCACTTCATTTCTTTTACTGAAGTTTTCAAAATACCACATTATTTATTCCACCCTGATTTTGTTATAGTACTAGCAGAGCCAAATTCTAAACACCAAGAACTGCAGTGGTGAAATATTGGCAATTTTATTAAGAAAGGTGTCGCTCAGGAGAATGGGAAGCTAATGCTGAAAAGCCCGAACACCCTGATGGCATGTAGGTTACAGAATATTTAGGGCAAAATCACAAGACACCGTGGGTTGGGGGTTGGGAGATACGCAGGAAGCTGATTGTTCAGAGGTGAGATAGGGGTGATGAGTCATTTCTTCAGGTCTTGAAACCTCAGAGGTCACTCTACCTTAAGGCCTAGGTAGAAACTGAAATATAATTTAGATCAACATGTTATGTTTAGCCTGCGAGAGGTCCAAACCTTGTGACCATTGTCAGGTGCGGGCCACTGTCTTCTGCTGCCTTGGGGGTTTGCTGATTATTCAGGGGGAAATCTAGGTCTCTGAAGGGCATAGAGAAAGAGAGAAGGATACAATTTCTCGGACTAGGATTTAAAACTCTAGATTATAACACAATTATTTACAAAGGCATAATTAGGCAATAGTAATAACCAACAATTACTGTGTTTCTTTGTCAGACAGTTATCTAAGCTCCAAATACATATTAAGTCATGTAAGCATTACTGGAAACCTACAAGGTAGGTACCTTTTACAGATAAGGACACTGAGGCATAAAGAAATCAAATCACTAGACACTGGAGCTAAGCTCATGTTCTTTACCACTGTGTCTGAGGAGCAGCTCCAGTTGACCTAGCCAGAGCTCCATCCCTGCCCTCTTGTCCCTGAGCAATGGGACACCTTTTGAGAAAGACTGGAGAAGCCGAAGGGCTGGCTGCACAGAACACAGTTTGAAATGTACCAACTTAGAAGGTAAGAAAGACATAAAAACATTGTGGGGAATATTAGAATTGAGTTTTTCATTTGATCTGGGTTTTCTTAAAATCAAGAAAAATGGGGAGATACCATGGTTTAGATCGGGAATTCTTTAACTTTGAAGTTAAAGAATTCGTTCATTGAAGACACTGAAATCAAAGTTAAACTCTTGGGCACATGTGTCATCTGAGTGTCCCAGATGTTTTTGCCTGTGAAATCGGATTTCCCTTTAATGCCCAATTAACATGGGCTTGGGTGTCCATGTTACCCAACATGTTTGGCTAACCAAAGTCCAGTCTTTTCTAGCTGCCTAGCACAAGGCACCTAGGAATTTCCAGGCAATCTTGCATGTGCCACAGATCATCCTGGTTGTGGCTTGCCACTTCAACCAGAATTGCAGCTGTAGAATGAAGCTCCTCCTTTCTGCAGATCACCCCTCGTCATTTTATAAGGATAATCGATTACTGGAATCCTTATCTTAGGGAAACTGGGTAGCATAACAATAGCGCAAAACATTGTTGAAAGCCACAGACTTTGAGATCAAAGAGACCTGGGTTTGAACTCTGTGGTTTGAATTATTAGCTGTTTTAGTTGGACTAGGTTTCCTCATCTATAAAGGGAAGATTATAATCTGCACTTAGGAAGATTATAGTGAGAATTCAATTTAGTAAAGCATGTGCCTGAAACATACAGTGTACTCTCTGAATGGTTGCTCTTGCTAGATTACTAATCTTCACAATGGAGACATCTAAAATGGTGCAGAAACCTTAATTCCACAGGACCATTTCTTTTTACATCAACATTCAAGAATGCCAAAGAGAGCAATAAGGTTACATTAGTAAAGGCAATTTTAATTTCACAGGGTTACACTAATTCAGACCAGGTAGTATAATTTATGGTGATCTAATACCATAAAGGCCTAGAACTGAAATCGTATAAAGGGTGAAAGGTTAATGTTTTACTTACACCGTTGTCAAATACCAGTTACCTCAATCGCATTTTTTTGCATGAGTTAATTAGGTGAACTCCAAACTGAACTGCCTGGTGACTTCATAGGATAGAAATATTCTTCACTGTTAGCTGAGACTAGATCCACAGATTTAAGGTTCCAGGTGTGTGTGTGGCAAACTTTACTCCTTATTTGGAAATTATGGAGTATGTTTTGCTTGTCAAATAAATGGAGACTTATTCCAATCGTGCAAGGAGGTAGAAAAGAAGGGTAGTGAAAGTTCACTTCTGGAGAGCACTTCTTCTATTTCTTTCTAGAATATCACCAAGCAGGACTTGTACATTTTCTTTAACACAGGGTAAGAGAGAGTTTTCACTTCATGATAAAAACTTCTGCATTCAATTTTGCACAGCTCACTCACAAACAGTTGGTGATGTTTTGGTCAAAATTGAGAAGTTAACACATTTTTGAAATGACAAATCCCAAACAACTACTAATTGTTTTTTAAGATTTTTATTTATTTATTTTTAGATTGAGGGGAAGGGAGAGAGAAATAGAAGGAGAAAAATAGCAATGTGTAAGAAAAACATCCATTGATTGCCTCTCACTCACATGCCCCCAACTGGGGACCTGGCCCACAACCCAGGCATGTGCCCTGACTGAAATCAAACCTTTGACCTTTCAGTTTGCAGGATGACACCCAAACAACTGAGCCACACCAGTCTGGACCCAAACAATTACTAATTTTGTTAAAGATTTGGTTAACATTAACCTGAAGAAATCTCTTCTCTCCCCACAAAGCACAATGGCTGTAGCAACAGGAAATAATGCTGCCAGGGTGGCGTGAGACCTAGTCTGATTGCTCATCAAGTTAATATTTATTCAGCAGTCATTTACTCAGCAGTTCTTACATGGTACCTCGTACTATTTTAAGTATAGTGTAGTGTATGTTTTTACTGATAATTTTCAAATGTAAGTGTTCCTCATAAGAGGCAGCTGAGACAGTCCAGATCAAGGTTGCCACAAACATAGCTTAAGCAACTATTACCCGTGAGAAAATTCAGATGCATAAGGTATTCTAGTTGCTCACAAGATGATAAACGAATGTTGACGCTATCACTGAACCCTAAACTGAGCTCGGAAAGGCCACAGTGAAAAAAGAATTGAACGGACAGCCCACAAAGAGTCTGAGAAACCCCAGGTGAGACAAAGGGCTGGACCCACAGGACGGAGCAGAAAACCACGTGTTATAAGCAGAGGGCTGCCCGCTGGGAACTTTCCTGTGGCGCCTTGTTCTGTGTCCCATGTTCCTTGGCTGGATATTGCCAGTCAGGGCCTAGAGCTTTTGTCAGGGGCTGTGACATCACTTCAGGGCAGCTGAGGAACCAGTCGCCATGGGGATGAAAGGCAGCAAGCAGACCAGCTGCCTTCTGATCCTTGTCCCTCAGCCCTGCCCAGGCCACTCCTGAGAGCCAGGAGATGACAGTCCAAGGAGCCAGCTTTGGGACAGGGCAATGCTGGGCTGAGGTTCAAAGAGGTCCCCTGGGAGATAAGGTAACAGGACTTGGGAAGACAGTAAACAGAGCCTCGCTTCAGAGCTCTCCGTGCTGAGTGAGGGGAGTCCCCCTTGCTCACTCCTTAAATGCACTTGGAAGGGCGGAAGCCAGAAGCTGAGCCTCTGTCTCCTTCCCAAGTGCACACAACCAGCTCAGTGCAGATAAAGAGCAAGAGCGCTGATGAGCCTTAAGCATTTCTCCCCACTGATCAGTTTTTCCCTTATGTATCTTGATGCTAAATTGATTGGTACATATATAGTTTTATATCTTCTTGAGCTGAAGTTTCTTTTTCCCAAGTGTAATGTTCCTATTTTGACACTTAAGCTGTTTGTTGCTCTAAATTCTTAACCTAAAATTGCTACCTTTGGATTCTTGTTTCCCTGGTATGTCTCTTTTCATTTATTCCTTCAACTTTTCTATATTCGTTTTTTTCTATAAATTTTGTGCACTTTGAAATATAAATTTGAGCCTTTTAAATGAAACGTAATTACTATTGTATTGTTAATTCACACAATTCTGGATTGTATTCTCCATTCTCTATGGGTCATACTTCTGTTTCTTTTTTTTTTTTCCTGTTACACTTCTCATTAGAGAGTTTAAACCTCCTTGTCTTAAAGTTCACACATTTTAAATCTGTCCAGTGATCACTTCTTATTTTCTAACATTTGTGCTTATGTTGATTTTTTTCTCTTTCAATTTCTTTGTCAAGATCTGTTTGTTTTCCTCGAACAAGTTACTCTTCTCTCCTCTGGTTCCACCCCCTATATTCCACTTCTTCTCATGACATTGGTTTTACTATACAGTTAACAGAAAAATAATGGAGCGGAATATTTTTGCAGACTTAGGAGAGGAATGAAAACTTTAGATGAGATCCAAATACTAAAAGTCATAAGGTTAAAAAAAAGATAGATTAACTTACAGTTAAATTCAAGGTTTCTTTCCAACAAAGAGTACCACGTATAAGATAAACTCATTGGTGACAGATGGGGAGAAAATATTCATGATACCTGAAGTCCAAAAGGGATTTATGTCTAGAATAGAGAAGGAATACAGATGAATCAGCAAAAGGCAGGAAACACAATAGAAGAATGGACAAAAGATGTGATACAACTTATAGACAGGAAATACAAAATGCTAACACGTATATAAATACATGCTCAACACTACCATAAAGTGGAGAAATTAAACAATATTAAAGTTTATATAAACTGAGATAAACTAAACATCAGGTAGACAAAAGTAGGTAATCAAAACAACGTTAGATTTTAGTAAAAACAGGGAAATGAGAATGGTGATTACACTGCAGGTGGACGGTAGTGTTTCAGCAGTTCAAGGTAGTCCTCAGCAGATGCACAGACCGTGAACGGGTAATCCTACTCCTGGGGATATCCTACAGAGACCTCCGTGGAGGTCCACAGACATACGGCCTGCGCTCAGGAACACCTGTACGGACAGAACAGGAAGCTGAAGGTGCCGCGAGTGTCCAGTACTGGAGGAACAGGTCAGCAACATCGGGCATGAAAATGTTATGCAGCAGTCAGAAGGAATATGAATATAATCTTAAAAACAGAGCATTGAGTTTTAAAAGTAAGGAAAAAAGATCACAAGCACAATACTATTTAAATAAATAAAAAATACATTTATGTACAATCACCAAGATACCTCTTGCAAGCCATATGTATCTTTACATCTAGAGTTACCTGGTTTGTTTTTTTTAACCACTAGAACTAGTGAAAAGGAACATAACCTAAGCCACCACAATGAAGAATGTGGTCTCTCAGCCATCTCCCAGATCTGAGCCATGTATAGAAAGAGCTCCTTCAATGAAGAGTGGTAGAGTTCCCTTGAGGAAGGACCCTTCATCGTTACTGTAATCATGGACTGTAAATCTTCCTCCTAAATCTTCAACAGAGACGCACTTAGTCCTTTACCAGGCTGACTCAACACCTTGCCCAGACTGACTAAGCACTGGGCAAAAGGAAATCCCCAAACTTTGAGGACGTTATTAGGTACTGACTCTGAGCTGCCCCTAATCCCTGTGTAACCAGAATCCCTCATTCAGGTTTCCTTGTAGAATTCTCAGAAGATGTGTCTATCACACACCTGTCTTTTCGTGAGTGCAGGGAAGGTGGAGGAATGTCTTGTTTGGAACCCTCAGTTCTCACTCAAACCCATCTTTGAAACATGACACAACATGTCAGGCCCTTTGATGTCCATAGGAGCTACAAAAGAAGGAAAAGGCATCAATTCGTTTGTGTGACAAATTACTTTCATGTCTTTGATGTGCCAGATACTGTTCTGGGTGCTGAAAATGCAGAAGTTCGTAAAAATGGACAAAACTGAAGGGAAGAAATACAATAATAAGTAAAGTATACAGTATACTGTAACTTACGGTAAAACAGGCCTGTGTGTGCCTATGCCTTCTGTATGTTTTCAAATCTTACTTTTCTATAAAAAGTAGTGTTTGGATATAATTTTTAAATTTGGGACTTGTTATAACTGTTTTCTGTAAATCCAACCTCTGAGAAAAGTAGCTGTGGAGAGACTATTCAATACACATTAGAAAAACAATGAAGCTGGGGTTGAGGCTGAGAGAACATATTTCCTCATTAAACAATATCTACAGGATTTTATCCAGGAAACTGTGAAGTCCTTCATAGGCAGATGCAATCTCTCTTTTACTGTCTTTGGAAGAAAGAAGAAAAGAAAAAATTCAATGAAAAAGAATAAGAACCTCTAAGAATTATCTTAGAGTCAAACCTTGAGGAAGAGCTAGAAATACTAGCAGAAATTCAATATTGAGTAGTCAGAAAGTTGCAAGAAAAAATATTAGGGATTTGCTCATGACTGAGTAGAATTCTCAAAGCCCTGAAACTGTCCATAATATGGGAGAGTTTGGGGCATGAAGTATTGAGATTTAATGAGAAATTAAAGAAGTAGTTTTTACAGTGAAGAAATGAAGAATGAATGTATAACCAGTACTTATTAAACAGGTAAGGAAACATTAATTATACTTAAATATTTATATTTCTTTGATTCTTGTTCTAATTTTTAAATTATACTGGCTATAATCATGCTTGTGATTAATGTTTTAGGATTTCCTTAGAAACACATGACAGAAAGAAAACAGAATTCTTATGTGAATTTTAGCTCTATTAGAACTAAATAATAATAGGGGTGTCAAACTCATTTTCACCAGGGGCCACATCAGCCACACAGTTGCCTTCAAAGAGCCGAATATAATTTTAGGACTGCATAAATATAACTACTCCTTAACAGTTAAGCAAGAGCTTGGCACTGCCGCCGGATAAAATCAGGTGGAGGGCCGGATTCGGCCTACAAGCCTGTGTTTGCCACCTGTGCTCTGATATAATGATTCCTCATTTGGACCATGAACCAAGGGAAAATTGGTTCTGGTATCTCATGCTTATTTCAATAAGTATGTGCTGTCAGCACCAAACTGGTAAATTCTGGCAAACACAGAGTGAACTTCCAAGAAACCACCAAAGTTCTATGGTTTCTTTCCCTCAAATACTTGACGAATGCACACCAGACACTGCAAGAGCAAACGGCCCCACGGTGTCATCCCCCCCAGACAAGGAACTCTTTTCTTGCCGCCTCCCTTCCCTTTCAGCAACTGCAGTTCGCGTCCACGTCCTGACCAGCAGGCCGTCAGTTTTCACAAAGAGTCCTGGGAGAAACTTTTTCTTTATTAAATCATACCCAGAAAAACAACCCTTGTCCTCAGGATAATGAGTCGATCCAGACTTTCTTAGTGCCTGACAGAATATCTATGTGGGACATTTTTCCAAAATCTAAACTTTGTATCTTTTGGAATGAAAAAGTTAAGCAAATATGAATAAGAGCATTTATAGCCTCTCTTTATCAAGATTTATGGCTAATTTTAAAATTTAAAAAAGTTCTCCCTAATAAGTCTTTCTATCTCATAATAAAGAATAAAACCATCCTCCAGTTCTTGATAAATGAGCCTTCAGTGTAAGGATGAGGAGCCTCACTTGAGAGACAAAGTGATTGAGACAGCAAATCTTGCACATTCTAGTGCCAACCATCGGAATGGGCTGCCGATTGAAAGCGTTTCTCATTCTACCGGAAACCGAAAGAACAGCTGAGCAACAATTCAGAAACATGCTCGTTATTCTCAGTATCCAGAAAATCCCATTTTTGAACCATGCTTTAGGTTACTCAGAAATGTTCGACTCCTAGTAACAGCAGAGAAATTTTTCAAGTAGTCAGCATAAATAAAGTACGTTGTGCAACTTCCCTTCAACCAAACCACAGTCTCAGCCTGAAGATTCACATCCTTAAAATGGAGCAACTGAAAATAATAAATTCAAGGCTGGGAATGATGGAAAAAGAGACAATTTTTTTTGAAATGTAACATGTATTTTCTGATATGGAATACCTTTTGATAAGTTATAGGGATAATAAATAGTAGTTATTTTTTGCTTAATATGCACAAGACACTGTACTGCTTTATGTTGGTTATCTCATTTATTCTTCCAAAAATTCTGTGAAAAAGATATTATTATTATTACCCTCTTTTCACAGGTGAGGAAAGAGTAGGTTGCATTGCTCATAAATGAATCAGCCAAGAACAAAAACCGGGTCTGCCTGATTCCAGAACAGTGCTTCTGTTTATTTACTTTTTATAGCAAATTCTCTTTCCCCTTAACTATAGGTATTTTTAAAGAATAAGTCCAGAGCCCTTTGCTCTTTCCCCTATATATTCTTTCATTTATTTTAACTATTGACTTTAAAAACATTCCTCCCAAATGAGCATTTTAGAATTAGGACATTTCTTATCTGCAAGTCTTTGCAGATTGGTGAGGTCTGCCTTATCCCACTCTGTTCCTCTCTGTATCTTTAAATTCTAGGTGAGGGTGTCTATTCTGAATGTCAAACTCTCAACTCAACAGGTAATTGTGTAAACATAGATAAGCCTTTAATTTTTTTTGTCCTCAGTTGTTTTTTGGTTGTTGTTGTTGTAATCCTAGAAAGAACTACATTTAAATGATCCCTAAAGTCTAAACTGCATGATTCTGTGATTCTATATTTAGGACTAAACATCCTCACATTATCTCCCAAACCCTTCTCCCCAATTTACCCATGTCTGTGAATGGACATTTGAGCAGGGGCTTAAAGGAAAAATGGATATGAGCTGCCCCAGTCTCTATGATGGCGTTACTCAAGCAAAGTAAACAGAATGTGAGTTTCAGCCTCACTGGCATGTTAAAGAAACTCTCAGAAACTGTTGTACCTGATATAAAACTATATTACAAGGCCACTATAATCAAAACAACCTGGTACTGGCATAAGAACAGACATATATATCAATGGAACAGAATAGAGAACCTGGAAATAAACCCAGGTCTCTATGGTCAATTAATAATTGACAAAGGGGGCAGCAGCATACAATGGAATAAAAATAGCCTCTTCAATAAATGGTGTTGGGAGATCTGGACAGGTACATGCAAAAACATGAAACTAGACCACCAACTGACACCATACACCAGGATAAACTCAAGATAGATAAAAGACTTAAATGTAAGCTGAGACACCATAAAAGTCCCAAAGGAAAACATAGGCAGTAAAATTTCAGATATCCCATGCAGCAATATTTTCACCTATATATCTTTTAGGGCAAGGGAAATACAGGAAAGACTAAACAAGTAGGACTACGTCAAACTAAAAACCTTCTGCACAGCTAAAGAAAACATCATAAAAATGAAAAGGGATGTTCATAGCAGTACAATTTACATAGCCAAGTGTTGGAAGCGACCTAAGTGCCCATCAGTGAATGAGTGGATCAAAAAATGGTGGTACATTTACACAATGGAATGCTACACAGCAGAAGGAAATAAGGAGCTCCTATCATTTGCAACAACATAGATGGATCTGGAGAGCATTACGCTAAGTGAAATAAGTCAGACGATGAAAGACAAATACCACATGATCTCACCTATACGAAGAACCTAATCAACAAAACAAACAAGCAAGCAAAATAGAACCAGAGACATTGAAATAAAGAACAAACTGACAGTAACCAGAGGAGAGGGGGGAGGGAGACAATGGGGAAAGAAGGGGAAGGGTCATCAAGGAACATGTATAAAGGACACATAGACAAAGCCAAAGGGGGGTAGGATTGAGTGTGGGAAGTGGGGATGGCTGGAGTAGGGGGGAGTGGTGGGAGGGAAATGGAGACAACTCTTCTTAAACAATAAGAAAAAAAAAAGAAAAAAATAAAAAGGAACCAACCATATGGGAAAACATACTTGCCAAAGATACCTTGGACAAGAGTTAGATCTTCAAAATGTATAAAGAACTCATATGGCTCAACACCAGGAAGACAAACAGTCCAATAAAAAATTGGCAAAGGACCTGAACAGACACCTCTCCAAGAAGGACATACAGAGGGCCCATAGACACCTGAAAGGATGCTTCAGCATCACGAGCCATAAGAGATGCAAGTTGAGACGACAATGAGATACCATCTCACACTGGTCAGAATGGCCATCATAAACAAATCAACAAACAACAAGTGCTGGCAAAGATGTGGAGAAGAGGGACCTAGTGCACTGTTGGTAGGAATGCAGACTGGTGCAGCCACTGTGGAAAACAGTATGGAATTTCCTCAAAAACCTAAAAATGGAACTGCTTTTTGATCCAGTGATTCCACTGCTGGCCTTATACCCTAAGAATCTTGAAACACCAATTCAAAAGAACCTATGCACCCCAATGTTCATAGCAGCACAATTTACAATAGCCAAGTGCTGGAAGCAACCTAGGTGCCCATCAGTAAACGAGTGGATCAAAACCTATGGTACATTTACACAATGGAATACTACGCAGCAGAAAAAAAGAAGGAACTCCTATCTTTTGCAATAGCATGGTTGGAACTGCAGAGCATTATGCTAAGGGAAATAAGCCAGATGGCAAAAGACATGTACCGTATGATCTCACCTTAAGAGGAACCTAATGAACAAAACAAACAAATGAACAAAATAGAACCAGAGGCATGGAAACAAGGAACAGACTGACAGTGACCAGAGGGGAGAGGGGAGAGGGAGAATGGGGGAAATAAGGGGAATGGTCTAGTCAAGGAACATGTATAAAGGACCCATGGACATGGACAACAGGATAGGGATTGACTGCATGGGCAGGGCAGTGGAGAGCAAATTGGGACAATTGTAATAGAACAAGAGTAAAAATTTTTTTAAGTACCATTTCTAAATTTATTTCTAAACCATTTCTTTTCTTTCTTTTTTCTCTTTCAGGCAAAAATCTTGAGGGGAATTATGGGGTGCTGGCAATGTTCTGTTTCTTCTGAGAGCTAGTTACTTAGGTATATTCAATTTTTTAAGATGAATAATTATGCTTTGTGATATATGTGCTTCTCTGTGTGTATATTACAATTCACTAAAACTGTCTTAAGAAAGTGTATTATATTTTTTTCCAGAAGGAGGCAAAGTTGGATATTTTAAAGATCCTAGACATCTCACTAAAACTATGTGCAAACATAAGATTATCCAGTTATGGTGGTTCCCAGAGGGAAGGAAGTTGGGGGGCTAGGTGAAAAAGATAAAGGGATTAAGAAGTACAAATTGGTAGTTATTGTACAAAATAGTCATGGAGATATAAATTACAGCACAGGGAATGTAGTCAATAATATTGTAATAACTATATATGGTACACGGTGGATACTGAAACTACCAGGGGAAACACTTTGTAAAGTATATGATTGTCTAACCACCATGCTGTACACCTGAAAACAATACAAAATAATATTGAAAGTAAACTTCTTGGTATTGAAAATGGCACCAGGTGTTAGACTATTAGAGTCAGACTAGACCTTGGTTCAGCAACTTTGGTACTTGGGTCATGGCTAAGAAAGGATTCAGAATCAAGACTCAAACTATAAGAGAAAGTTTATTTAGAAAATCATGGAGGTAGAAGAAGTGAGCCATAAAAGAAGTGGGCTCAGAAAACAAGTTACAAGTTGCAAAAGAAGGGCCCTCAAAGCTAAGGAGAAAGAGAGAAGCAAGGAAAACGCTCCTGGGGAAAAGGGTTAGGGAAAGGCATGGATGTGCTCCACTGAGTGAGCCACACTGGGTCCTCCAGCTTGAGGGTATTTATCTGTAGATCTCAGGGGAAGACCCAATCGAATATTCATCAGCTTTCCAGGAATGTTCTTTCAGGATCATGGTCTCTACTGAGTGGCCATGCCAGGGCAGAAGGTCATTAGTCAATGCCGCTGGTCCTGGGGTCAGCCAAGGCATCGTCTGTCTGCTTTTGCTGCTTTTCTGGGCCTGGAGTTGAAACACGACTGAGGCCTAGATGTATTTGATGCAGGTCAGAACCTCATTGGGTTGGGAGTTTAATGCTTAAGGGCTATTCTCCAGCCCCCTTGTCTGTTCCCCTTCTGGGGGGTGTCTAACCCACCTGGCTGGCAACACACCGGGCGTAGGAAAGATCAGGGGAGAGTCCGAACTGCATGACCAGTGATAAGAAAGGTCAGGAGGGCTAAACCACATACATGATCAGCAATATGAAATGTCAGAGGGTCTAAAACACATGACCAGTTATACGCTAGAGGAAGCAAGGTTACCCTGGGGGCAAGGTCATGTTTTCCCAGTTTTGCCCTTGATAGACACCTGAGGCTTTTCACCCTGATGACCTTCTGTACTTGGCTCATTGGCCTTGCTCTGCCCCTGTGTGTCTAACTGCGTACCACAAACTGTAATTGAAAAAACAAACAAACATTGTCTAATTAATCTATTTTCTCAGTAGGGAACTTAATGAATCCCACTACAATAGGCAAAGAGGTAAAAATAATAATAATAACAGTTTATACCTTAATGCTAATTAGTCCCAGATTTTCACATATAACATTAAATACCCCCAAAAACATTTAAAGGCTAGCAAAAAATATTTAAGGAACATACATTTATGGAAAAGAGTTATGCTATGAATGCAACTTATCTATGCACGTCTACTGGTGAGAAAATGGCCGGCCCTTTCCTTCGAGGCAAGGAGGGTTTGCAAACAGGTAAAACGCTGGAGGAGAATGAGGACAACCAAAGAAATAAAAAAGAGGGAGAGAGAGAAAGGGGCAAGCAAAAGCACGCCTGAGTATTAGTAGAAGGGTTTTCTTTGAAAAACTCTCAGTGAGGCATATGTATCAACATATGTATTAACATACAGAGTAGTTAATTAAGGATGTGGGGGGCTAAAAAAATTAATACTTTCCCCCCACCTTCTAAATTCATCTAACTGGGCTAATACAAATAAAGAGAGGTAGATTAAGAGGAGAAAATCAAATTTTTAACACATGTGCATGAGAAATTCACATGAGCAAGAAAATTCCAAGACAGTGAGGCAAGATTGGGTATTTGTGACATGTTTGGACAGAGGAGAAAGGAGGACTTGGGGTTTTAGATTTCAGAAGTGAGAATGGGTGATTTACAGGTAGTTGTTGATGAAGAACAGAGCATGCACGTCAGGAAAATCCTTAGTAGGGAACTCAAAAACGGTAGGGCATGGGGTAGCAGGCTTGGAGTCTTCCTGACCTAAGATAGCGTGAATATTCTAGAGGTGAGGAAGCCGATGCTCCCTTCCTGAAGCAGGTTTTTCTGTCTAAATCTCTTGGATGGGAAAGAGGGGAGAGTCAAAGGTCCTTTCTGAGTCTTTTGTTTCTTAATAAACAGGTTAACATCAGTACCCCAAAAGGCAGCTTTAGAGTAGCAAAATTTTGGTCCCCTTCAAGGGCTTGGTATAGAAAGCAAAACACAATGTTGGGAAATAAAATTAATTTTTAACCGATGAGCATTTTTAACAAAAACGTTGTTAAAATTAGTAAGAAACACGGCCAGTGGGAAGTGTACTAGAAAGTACTTGCATCAAAAGGGAGAAGGGGAAATAAAAAAGTGGGGTCTGTTTTCCTTCTTTCTTCCGCTTGTTTTCAACATCAGGAAACTCTCATTCCCCTCCTGGAAAACCCCTGAAATATAATCTTGGCTTTCTCAGTCTTGAAACAATGACTCATCTATTTAGCAAAGCTTAAAATGTCCTCTTCCCACAATCCAAGTAAGGAAGGAAGCAAAGTGAATTGGACATTGTTGAGCATAATCAACCAGGCAGCAGAAGCTGTTTGCTTCACCAGGAGGCTACAGCTTCACACACTCCAGGGGATCGCAGCATTGCAGGCCAAGGATTAACAGGCCTCCCTCCCCACCTCCAGTACTGGTCTGTTGAGGGGAGGAGAGGGAAGTAAGCACATGTGCAATAGAAGTCAAGCGGAGCAAGGGGAGGTGCTTGACCATAGAGGCCCCTCAGTCTAAGTATGGGCTGGACCCATCAGAGGCCCACCAAAGTTTGGAAAGTTAATTATTTTAAAAAAGCTGGTCCTTCCCAAGCAAGCCCACGATAATTGAATCCCAGGGGAACAAAGTACTATCTCTGTCTGTCTGTCTGTCTCTCTCTCTCACTGATCCTCAGTGCCCCTCTGCACTCCCACATTCTCCTTCCATAACCTTGTGGCCCTAGCAGCAGTGTTGGATTCCAAATGCAGGCTCCAGGTGGGAGCTGGATGCAGCAGCACAGCTGGGAACAGCGCCAAGCTACCTGGATGGGGACTGAGACTACTAGCAGCTACCTCCAGGCTCCAAAGGACTCCGCTTTAATATGGCACAGGATTTCTGGACACTGGCCTTCAGTTGGGCCTTGATGAAGATGAGACTTCACTCTTTGCACAGAAGGATGGAGCTGAACCCAGGACAGCCCTTTGTGTTCACTTCAACTTCAGTAAACCTTACCACAAGACCACACCTCCCATAACTGGATCCCTGGAATGCTTTTCTTGGGACACCTTGAAAGAGCTCCATCTCTACCGCAAGGAGCCTTTGCTAGAAAGTAGACGAGGTTAGCCCTGGCTGGGGTGGCTTAGTGGATGGAGTGCTGGCCCACAGTGCATGCCTGGGTTGCTGGCCTGGTCCCCAGTAGAGGGGCACTCTAGAGGCAACCACACATTGATGTTCTTTCCCTTCCTTTCCCTCTCTCTAAGAATAATAAAATCTTTTTTTTAAAGAAGAAAGTAGACAAAGTTATTTGGCAACTTGTGAAGATATACTTTCTTTCAGAGGTCAGAGCCAAGGGGATTTTCCTGCAGAAAGACAGTAGCAGGAAGCCTACGAAAGTAGAAAGAGTCATGGATTCTTGGTCAAGAGCCCAACCTTCAGGATAAATCAACCAAGTCACCAGGGACACTGATAAGGTCAGTTGGTTCGTCTACACCTCTGTTATCATTGAAGGGAACCAAAGTTTTGCCACTGAAGCTGCCTTTTATGGATATTGATTTTAAGCTGTTTATTAAGAAACAAGACTCAGAAGTAACCTTAGACCCCCTCTACGAGCTAATGGATTGAGATAAAAAAAAAAAAGGCCACTCCAGGGAGGATATTTTAGGATGTTTGCTAGCCTAATTTGAATTAGGTATGGTAAATAGGTTTGATTCAGGCAGAGGCTTGTTGGTTGGATTCCCGCTGTGCCTGCCTAGCAGAAACTCACATGCAATGTACATTCTGCTCTTCCTCAGCTACCTACAAATTGCGGTTCTCAGGTCTGAAACCTAATACCCCACTCACACCGCCTTTTCTCCTTTGTGTAAAATGTCATGTACACCTATGTTGCCCCACTGTCTTTGGAATTTTCATGCATATATAAATTACCCATGCACATGTATTAAAATTTGATTTCTCCTGTTAATCTCTGTTAAATTTAATTTTTAGCCCAGCAAGAAGAACTTAGAAGGGGGGGGGGGAGTATTAACTATTTTAGTTCCCACACTACATAATGTAAAATGATAATAACCAATAATGGTGCTATCTACAGCTTATAGTTATGGGAATTCAATCATATAATGGGTATTTAGAAGTGCTTCCTACACTGTAAAGTAAACAATGAAAAGTTCCTGTTACTATTATTATCAGTCAGTCAGTATTAACAGATGATGTATTTGCTCAGGCCATCTGCAGAGCGAAGGATTAAAAGAAATATTAAATATAGTTACTAGGACATGAGTAACTTTAGAATCAGACTATCAGTAAGTGGCATTCTCCACCGAGAGCTGAAACAGACTCATGGGTACAAATCGGAAAGCATCCTGTAATGGGGTGTAGGCTGGGAGGCCCCAGGGCCCACCAAAGGGGAGATTTGTCATGGGGTCCAGAACTTGGGGTGTCCAGGAATATAGGATATCCTCCATAGGCCTGGCTGGGGGAAAGGAGACGTGGAGCAGGGCCACTGAGAGTTATTTTGCATATCAATAACAGCAGACTAGTTTTCCAGGCCACAGGGGACTAACTATGGCAGCCGAGAAATACCGGAGTGCTAGCAGGTGTAGCCGATTGTGGGAGGAATTGGAAATGGGGTTACAGAGGAGGTTCCAGCCTGGGGTTTAAACTAAAAGCGGGCCGCTGTGTGGGACAGAGATTACCGGAGACAATGCAAGGACAATGTGAGACCATGCGGGAAGAGGGAAGAAAAGGGGTGAAAGGACTTCTGCTGGTGGGCTGTGAGGAGGTGCCACGTGGTTTTGGATTAAGGACTGGAGATCATGGCGGCGACACAGCTGACAGTGCTGGCGACTGCGGGAGGCCTGCCCAGTTGAGCACAGATGACTGGGAAGAACCAGGGGTCTAGCTGAGCTGTACGAGTCCTATCTCTTTTTCCTGAGATACGGTACCCCTGACTGGCCTGGTTAGGCAAACAGGGGATGGCAGGACTTTGTGGGTGTTCTAAAGGGACTTTGAGATTTTTAACAGTGGCATTCTACCATTGCTCTAAACCTGTATAACTTTTGAGTAAATTGTTCCTTTCCTTTTTACCCAACTCTGGCATTGAGCACCACATTTCCTAATACCTGGTGACAGGCAAGACGAACCTAGAACAGAAAGACCCTGGGGGAGAGGGACTTGTCTCAGTAACAGTATCTGGGCTCCCCCACCCGTCCATTTGGTAACAATCCAGGGGCCTCTGAGGGGGTGCATAGTTGTTGCCGCTCCAAAATATTCTTTTTGGGATACCGATCATTTTAAGATGATTATTTTTAGAAAACAAAAGACTCAAAAGAAAAAAAAACCTTTGACCCACCCCCCCCTTACATGGCTAAAGAAGTTCAAATAGAAAAACCTGTTAGGGAGGCTAAAAAAGGAAGCTATCCCCTTAACATTGTAATCTGAACTAAGTGTGGCAGACAAGGAAGAATCTAGCAAAATCTGTTTGACTCCCTTCTGGGTCCCATTGTTTCTAGGTGTCCGAGCAAGAATTTGTCTACCAAATGTTTCTCCTTCTCATCCACCTGTACCTACTTTCCCTTTAATGTCTCAGCTCCCTGACTTCCTCTGCTTAGTCCAGCATGGCATATCAGCCTCAACTGCCCGATTTGTCCTCAGGTCTCATATTTTTAGGGAATCATCATATGTAAATATGTAATAAATTTGGTTATTTTCTCCTGTCAATCTGTCTCATGCCAATTTGATTATTAGACCAGCCAGAAGAATCTAGAAGGATAGGAGGAAGACTCTTGTCCCTCCCCCACAACGGAATGAGGTAGGAATGCATGAGGTGGCAGGCGGCAGGCTCTTGCAGTACCAGAAGAGAGCCCGACACCAACGTGGCGACCCCAGGTACGCAGAGAAAACGGCAGATGTGAAGGACATCATTTTCTGGTCCAGTAGATTTTAATGAGTCACATATGTCATTTTAATTTCTAGTAGCCATATTAAGTATAAAAAGATATAAAGACAAGTAGAATTAATTTTGATAATACATTTAATTTAATCCATTATATCCAAAATATAATCATTCACATGTAATCAGTATAAAAATATTAGTGATGTGTTTTACTTTTCTTAGCACTTAATCTTCCAGATTTAATATGTATTTTGCACTTACAGCGTGTTCTGTTTGGACTCACCACATTAAAAGTGTTCAGTGGCCATATGTAGCGAGTGCCAAGTGTAGACTCCAAAAATCTCTGCAGATGTTTTACTCTTTCTCATTTCCTAACCTCCAAACTGGATTTGGATTTTTAGATCCAAATCTTCATCTTTAGAAAGTAGATTGTATGCCCATTCTATTTTTTGTCTTGAAATCTTCCATTTGAAAGAGAAGAGTTTGTTTACATATATTTGGACTAAAGCAATGTTTACAGTGAGTGTTCTAGCTAAAAACTACAATTATAGTTCAACAATCTCCACAGCTCCTCTTCACTGCTGACTCTTTAACACATGCATCTGAAGCCACAGAGTTGAAAAACCAGATCTTTTGAAGTGATAATAAAGTAATGATTAGAATTTCACACCTTCTAAAAATGAAACTCATTGTTATAGCTAGTTAAACTTCTAGGCTCTTATTCAAAACCTCCCTAATTTTTGCGACAGACAAAATCAGAACAATTTTTACCGTCAAAATATTCTCCTGTCTTTTCTTTTATTTTCCTAAAAGAAATATATAGATAACTTAAATTTAATATAATCACAACTAACAACCATTACATAATGAAACTTCTAATTTGTTGGAACTGTTAAGGATATAAGACATAATCTCAGAATCTGTTCCTCATGAAGTTGGACAGAGCCAACCGTGGCTTAAAGATTGAGGCGGGGTGGAGGAGGGGAGGGTGTGGTTCCCATCCCCACTCAGTCAGAAATGGAGCCCATGTCCTGCAAGGCAAGCTCATGACACTACTCACCCTTCTAATGTCTCCTGTCTCAATTTCCAATTTTCCTGCGTTATCACACCCAGAATGCATGGTGTCCCAGACACCGATCATCTTCTTCCTAAAGTTGAGGATACTAACTTGTTTTCCACTGGATGTTTTCCTTCTAGGGGTCATTGGGGCAACTTCAACTGTGTGGCTAGGCAGCCAGGTCTTTTCTTACTATCCCAGGCCTGCGCCTGTGCCAATCTCCAACTCCTTCCTCAGCCTGCTCAGGGACAAGTCCTCCCAGACTAAATAGGAAGATCCAGTTCTGCCCATGCCATCAACCAGCACCTGAGTGAGTGGGAAAATCTATGTGCCCATGGATTGTATTATCCTGAGAAAGTGCTATCTTTACATTTAATGTCTATCTTGACCAAAAAAAAAAAAAAATCTTTTTCACTTTTGCAGAACAAGCAGGATAGTTATGATGGTTAATTTTATGTCATCTTGAATAGGCCACAGTGCTCAGAGAGTTGGCCGGACATTTTCTGGACATTTCTGTGAGGGTGTTTTTGATGAGATTTACATTTAAATTGTCAGACTCTGTGTAAAGCAAAACCCTTGATGGCTATGCAGCAGGGGAGGGCTGGGGTAGACATTACAAGAGACAACCACAGTGTTCAGAGCAGATCCGCACACTTTCCTAGGCTTGGTCAGAGAGAGCTAGCTAGCATCATAGTCTATTAAATCACCAGTTAAACTTCTGAAACACTAAGCATCATTGTATAAGTCAGGATTCTCCATATAACAGAACCACAACAGAGTGGCAGCGTGGAAGGGGGGAGTGCCTTGGCAGAGGGGTGGGGGAGGGATTGGTTTTAAGGAATTGGCTCATGTGACTATGGATTCTGGCAAATCTAAAACCCACAGGGCAGCTGGCGCCAAGGAAGTTAATGTTCAGTTCCGGTCCAAAGGCTGTCTGCTGGTAGAATTCCTTCTTGTAGGGGGAAGTCAGTCGTTATTCTATTAAGACTCTCAACTGATTGAATGAGGCTCCAATAATGGCCTGGCTCTGCTGCCTACCGTGGGTCCTCCAGCACCTGTGTAAGGCTCCTGAACATTCTATGATGCACCCAGCAAGTCCCTAATATTTTGTGATCATCCAAGGCTTGTTCGTTTTCATGCAGTCTGATGAGTCAAGTGGTCCCATGCAGTCAAGTGGTTTCGCCTACAACCACCTGCCAGTCCCAGCTTCAGCCCCTCTAAATAATGAAAGTTAACGGCAGGAAGATCAAAGTGGAGTGGGCTTGCATATAGAGTGTGTTGGGAGCGAGGGCCAGAGCAAAGAGGACAAAACTGTTATCAGATAATGCTGAAAAAAGAGAAATACTGGCTATGATTTCTAAAGCACTTCTTCCGTGCCAGGCGCTGCATTATCTTCACACACACTCACTGAATTCTCACATCTGCCCTAGAAGGAGAGTATGACTATTATCCACATTTCACAGATCAGAAAGGTGAGGCACACAGAGGTATAAGAACTTATCCTAAGTCACAAAGCTATTAGATGATGGGGCTGTGATTTGAACCTAGGCAATCCGGTTTCCCATACCCTTAGTGAACCCCTGTATTCTCTGGCAAAGAAACTAGGTATGTGCACAATTAGGAAAGGACACCCTTTATGGAATTCTGCTGGAGACACACTGAACAATTTTCATTCCTGAACTCCATGTTTTTTCCTGGGTTTTCATTATAATCATTCCTCTTTTGATGCAGTTTAAAAAATTATGCTAATGTCTCCACTTAGGTCATTATTAACTTATTCTTCCCTCTTTCGGCCTAAGGGATAGTGTTGGCTTCATTATATCTTGATTTCAATGATCCTTTATAGATACAGGGTACAGACTGGTGAAGAGTAGGCAAAATTGGTAAAGGGGTCAAATGTACAAACTTCTGGTTATAAAATAAATAAATCATAGGGGTGTAAAGTACAGCATGCTGGCTATAGTTAATAATACTATATTGCATATTTGAAAACTGCTAGGAGAGTAGGCCTGAAAAGTTCCATCACAAGAAAAAAGATTTATAACCATGTATGGGGATGGATGTTAACTAAATTTATTATGGTGACCATTTCACAATATATACCAATATTGAATTTTCATGTTGTACACCTGAAACTAATATATTGTCATATATCGGTTACACCTCTGTTCTTTTTTTTAAAAAAGCAAGCTCTTGTTATGGTCTTCTACCAGACTGCCAATGTACTTGACTGAGGACTGTGGAGCAGGGTGCATAGTTTGCAGGTCTGCGGGCGCAGGAGCTATAAAAGACAAAAATGACGGAAATGCAAGCTGATGATGCTGAAAGATTTGTTACTTACAATCACTGAAATCTAAGGTAGTAAGCATTTTTGGGGGGTCAGAGATAGTCATTTCTTATTCATCTATAGAAAAAGACATGCTGTTAAACTTTTTCTTTCCTTCACCACCACTTGGTGGTTGCTAGGAGCCCAAGGTGAGAGTAGAAACTGGTTTCAGGATTTAGCTGTAAATAATTTCCTGATTATTCTTCATCTCTTCAAATAGCACTGACCATTCTCTGCTGTGTTCTTACCAAAGCTGGCAAAATTTCTATTGCAGGACAAAGGTATAATGCCATTTTTACTCTCTCTCTCTCTCAGAGAGTGAATTCCTTCAGAGAGAAAATTATAGCTTAGATTCTTTAAATTGCTGTGGCGGGGGGATCTAGCAAATAATAATACACAACTAATGTTTATATGCTTACCCATCAAGCATGAGGCTAAGCACTCTTCACAGTCATCTCATTTAACCTTCACGAAGATCCTGTGGGGGACACAGTATTCTATCTCTACTCACAGGTAATGAAGTAGAGGCACAGAGAAGTTAAGTAACTTCCCCGAGGTTACAATGAATAGTGGTAGACACATCGAACCCAGGTGGTCCAGCGCCGGAAGCTTCCTGCTTAATTATTGCACTGCACTGTCTCTCCCATACAGTGTCTGGTGACGGACTGCCTAAAGGACAGGCTGTCTCGCTCACTCCTAACCGCTAGCTAGGATCTGTAACAAGATTCACACACTTATCCACGATACATTTCCACGTAGGTAAAATTTTTCTCTACATAATTTGGAACAGTGTCCTAGTCTGTTCCGGCTGCTCTAACAGAATACCATAGCCTGGGTAGCTTATAAACAACAGAAATTTATTTCTTGTAGTTCTGGAGGCTGGGAAGTCCAAGATCAAGGCACCTGCAGGTTCAGTGTCTGGTGAGGGCCCAGGTCGAGGAGCAAGGGTGCTCTCGGGGGTCTCTTTATAAGGGCTTTAACCCTTTCTTGAGGGCTTCGCCCTCATGACCTAATCACCTCTCAAAGGCCCCAGCCCCAAATACTGTAACTGTGGGAATTAGGACTTCTATGAATTTTGGGAGACACATTCAGTCCATAGCAAGTAATAAAAATTATCTTTTCATTTTGATTTCTAGTCTGAAAAAATCATATTATAAATTCTTCATTCACACACTTAATATATTTCAATTCTCTTTAATGATAGCTTGGTGGCAAGCTATCATTAAAAGTGAACTTCAATAAAGGATGACATGAAGTGGTGGTCCCAAACTCAAATGCCTATGGGAACTGGGATAGTAGCACAGATTAAGCATTGTGTGTGGTACTCAAGACAGTAGGCCTCTGCCTCAGCTGGGGAACTGTGGGCTGTAGAGAAAATTGTCATTTCTGTATAGTTAAATTTTCTGAGCAAATTTTACTGACATTTGGGATCTAAACTTAAAGAACAACCGTGGACTGAATTTATGAGTGACTACCAGATAGGAATTCCAGAGAGATTTACCTCCCCAGACCTTCGTGTGTGTGTGTGTGTGTGTGTGTGTGTGTGTGTGTGTGTGTGTGTGTTTTATGTCAAGGAGAAATGAAGACTCTCACTCCAGCCCATCCCAGGACAATGGAGGCATTTCCTGGATGTAAAGCTGGATACTCAAGTCTTATCTTCCCTTTGGAGAAATGTATTTACAGCCCAAAGGGTAAGAGCCCTGGATCCTTTTTGCATCCTCCTGCAGATTACAGATCTGTATACCTAAATGTTGAACGAAGATCAAGATGGAGAGAAGCCTTAAGCTGAAGCCTTATGAACCAGTGCAGTTCCAGGTTCTCAAAGTAGGGTTCTGAGTATGTAAAAGGCAGCAAGAGGGCCCTGGGCATTGGGATGGTGAAGGAAAGCACTTAGACGAAGAGGAAGAAGCCCTGAGAGAGGAAGTGTGAGCTACTGAGGACAAACTGCCTGCTTCTCCACGTTGCTTAGTTCTTTTTTAGCAACAAGTTTCTCTGGAGCAGTGTTTTAAGTGATGTTGAGAGTGTTTTCTAAAAGAACATGGTAGCAGTCCTTTATGAGACCAACCACACGTGGCTAGAAATCATTAGGTGGGCTCCTTTAGTTGCAAGGACAGAGACACTCAGACTACTGTTAGTGACAAGTGAGTCTGGTGAAGCTGTGTGGGACAGTCAGAAGAGGAAACAGTCACCAGTGAGCTGGCCCTCTGGGGCTGCAATGAGAGAACACTGTTCGGGGTACACAAAGTGCTACCAAGTTTCTGGCGACAGCGACAGCTCCAAGGCCTGGGCCACTTGTTTTCTCCTCAACAGGGATCTTCCTTGCTTACTATCCTAGTGTTCTACTTTCTGTCCTTGAGTTGGTTGTTTCTTCTTTTCTCTTTTTCCCCTTCCCCCCAGCCATCTTCCCTTCCACTGTGGTTTACATTCCAGCTCTCTGAAAGAGAATTTAGTTAGATTGTCCTGGCATTGAGTGCGAAAAATTTCAACTCAATTAATGGAAAACCAAACTGGCTGTGGCTTAAACCAATAAGACTTTATTATTTGTTATATAATGATAGTCTAGCAGTAGGTCATTGCAGACATTAGTTCAGCTGCTCAAGGCTAAAATCAACACCTCAGGCTTATCTTTCTATTCTTCCATTTAGCCGTTGATTTTTTTATCCTCAATCGTGTTGCCTCCTGGTTGCAAGATGACTGCTGCAGATCCAGGCAGCATGTGTCTACATTTAAGGCAGGAAGATACAAGAAGCGTCAAGGCCAGCAAGCTCTCCTATTGCATCTGTTGCATGTGCAAGTATGCACACAGGAATACTCCTGCTTAGGTCTCATTCACTGGAACTGTGTCATATGACTATGCTTAACTGCCGTGAATATTGGGAGAGTGAGTATTGAGCATTTAGAGCCTCTATAGTAAGAAGACTGCAAGGTACAAAGATATTGAGAAAGGTTATTAGTGGTCACCTAATGAAAAATGTCTGCCATAGTCACTATCTTGCATGTGGCATCTATCTTTGGCAATGCTCTAAGATAAGCCATCTACTAGAAGACTTTTTGCAAAATACTGAACACTTATTCAATATTAATGGAATGGCCCTGGCTGGTGTAGCTCAGTGGATTGAGCGCGGGCTGGGGACCAAAGGGTCCCGGTTCGATTCCCAGTCAGGGCACATGCCTGGGTTGCGGGCCAGGTCCCCGTGAGGGCCATGTGAGAGGCAACCATACATCGCTGTTTCTCTCCCTCTCTTTCTCCCTCCCTTCCCTTCTCTCTAAAAATAAAAAATATACATATACTAATGGAATGATTAGGTAGGTGCAGCTGTGCTCTTTGGGTAATGCTGACTGCAGTTTCAGTACTTATATATTTGTGATTGATAGTGAGTGCCATGGCAAAGACAGAGCTAAGAAAGGGGTAGTGTAGAGGCATGGAAAGAGTGAGAGTGGAGGGCATAGAGAGAATGAGAGGGGAGTATTGGCTATAATCTATAGAACATCAGAATTTAGAACTAAACGCCACAGACTTTTCAATCTGCCTCTTTTAAAGGGAAACTGGCAGGCATTTCTGCTCTAGCAAAGAGGGGAAGGAAATGCACAGCGCCAGGAGACAAAAGTATTCAGTTTTCACTGCATACCCAGTCCTGTTCCCACTCAAACGGCGTTTCAACTTCCTTCCTCTGGTCTGTGATGAGTGTGGACTACAAACTGCAGCTTTGCTCCTGAGAAGCACTTCAGTTTGCACTGCTCTGGAATCATCCACCCCATACCCCACGTTGGTTTTTAAAAGCTCACCAGAGGATATTGTAGGACCAACTTACGCTTGGATATTCTTAAGCCATTAGGCACTGGGTTTTTACCAAGGAAACTGGCACTGCTCATTGGCCTTCTGTGTAGCTATATGAGAGCTATATATTGAATTTTAAAATATATTTTACTGATCATCCTTCTACCTCTCTTACTAGCTTGTGACCCCCCCACCCCACCCCCACCCCTCAGCTTTATCCAGGCTAATTCTCCCTTATCCTTCACCTCATGACATAATTGTTACTGCCTTAAGAAATAATTTTCTTAAAACTTAGACTAAGCTAAGTCTCTGTTTATGCTTCTGTAAATCCATTGCTTTCCTTGATAACAGTGACCACAATTTCAGTAATTATTTGTGTAATAGTTTGATTAATGCTTGCTTAATCCCTCAGTAGACTGTAAGTTCCAGGAGGGCAGGGGCCTGTCTTGCTCAGGTCTATATCTCGGTGTGTAGCAATGTTGGACAAACACACAGTGGCACCCAATAATATTTAGTGAATTAATAAATATCTTTAGTCTACCAGTGACTAGCACAGTGCTGCTAAAGGATAGTCTGCTGTGGTAGATGCTGATCGTGAGGCTCTGCCCAGATCCCCCTTCAGAAATAGAAGACTTAGCCCCTCAACTCCCCATTGCTGGCAGAAACCCTCAGCTCTCAGCACTCTTTGGAGAATGCCTCAGTTAAAAAAAGAAAAATGCACAGCCCCACATCATGTCCGCTCCCAGGAATGATTTGCATCCACTGTCTGATCAATGCTGGCAGTTGAAGACCCAGCTAGTCATATCAACTCAAGATACCTCTAAAAGGCCACTGCAGGCCCAAGGGCCTCTGAAGCCTTTGTTGCGATGACAGCTCAGCTTCTGCCTCTGCCCAGTCCTGTTCCTCCACCTCTCTTTCAAGAGGCTGACCCAAAGAGCATACACGGGCAGGTCTTGTGTCCTAATCTCCCCCTCAGACTCTACTTCCTGGGTAACCCAACCTGTGGTGGCTGCTACAAAAATGTTTACTGAACTGAACTGAATACTGTATTATGTTCTGTCCTACTCCATAAACTCCTAAACAGCAAAGATCAGTTCTTATTTATCCATGCATCCTTACAGGGACTAGAAGGTGCCTTTCCTATAGTGAACGCTATGGTGGCCCCAAAATTCACATGTTGAAATTCTAACTCTGGAAGGGGATGGTATTAGGAGGTTGGGCCTTTGGGAGGTGCTTAAATCATGAGTGGGATTTAGTGTCCTTATGAAAGAGGTTCCAGAGAGATCCCTTCCTCTTCCATCGTGTGCCATTACAACAAGAAGTCTGCTACCTAGAAGAGAGCCCTCAGTGGTCCGTGATGGCAGCCTGATCTCGGACTCCTAGCCTTCAGAACTGTGAGAACTAAAATTCTGTTTTTCCTAAGCCACCCAATCCATGACATATTGTTATAGCAGCCTGAATGTACTAAGATAGTGGCACTATAAACACATCAAGCAAAATATTCCCCCAAATTTAGACTAGATGGAGCCAAAGTCTTCCTATTCAAAGCGTGGCCCTAAAACCAGTGACACTGACAACCCCCAGCATCTTGTTAGGAATGTAGTGTCTCAAGCCCAAACCTGAATCAGACCTATGGAATCCAAATCTGCATTCTAACAAGAGCCCCAGGTTGTTTACCTGTACATTGAAGTTGGAGAAGTACTGACTAACGGATTTATTAATATAAATAAAATGATCTAGCTAAAATTCCTCTCAAGTTTGTGCAGTACTTTTATATGGTTTTTCTCTCTAAAATGTTGCTTAACACTGGTGTATCACGCATTCTTTCATTCAACAATTACTTATTGAGTGCCAATGGTTTCAATCCTATGGAGCCTGAGAAAATAAGTATCAATATGCATATTGTAGACTGTAGGGGAAGATGCTAAGTGCCATGAAAAAATTATAAGCCAGGATAAAAAGAAAGGAAGGTGGCCTGTAATTTCAAATTTTTGCGAAAGAGCATGATAAGCAGAGACTTGAAGCAGGTGAGGAAGTTAGCTTTATGCACATCCACTGTGGCTGGACAGGAATGGGAGAGATGGGGAATAATAGCATATGTGAAAGCAGGAAGAGCTCATGAGAAGCTGAATAAATTGCTATTTGATATTTAATTGCTGAAAAGGTAATACAAGCTGTTTCCCCGCCCCCGGGAATAATGTATATTTTGGCCAAGCCAAATTGACTTGGGCTGTGGAAGTCTGCACAAAACATTTCACCAGGGAAGCTTCAGGTTCCTCAAATACAAATGCAGAGATTAGAAAAGGCACGTAAGCTCTTTCTGTTGTAAACTCTCAGGTTCCCAGATGCGTTGACGGCTAAATCTAACAGAGTAAAATGACTGTACTCTGGGGCAATCTGAGTACAAGGGTTGTGGTCTAGGGCAAAGTTCTGCAACCTGAGGAAATACGAAGAATCGCGGCACGCGATGCCAAGATGAAAAAAAACCTTTGGACCCACGTTCCGCACAAACCGGTCATCCCTGGAAACTGGCCTCTCCTAGTTCTACTTCCCGGCCCACGATCGTTTCCCAGTGGCCTCGCCAGACCCACAGCACTCCGCCCAGCTTCGCCTCGCTTGGCCTCGCCTCGCGGCCCCGCCCCGGCCCCGCCCCGCGGCCCCGCGGCCCCGCCCCGCCTCCCCCCACCGCAACTGGCCTGCTGGGCTTAGTCCCGCCTCCGCTCATGAGCTTGGCTTCACTGTCCACTGCCAGGCTCCGAGGGGGGCGCTGGTCCTCGGCAGCGGAAGTGACGTAAGCGCCAGGCGCGAGGGCCGCGCCGGCGGATCGCCGCAGCAGCTCCGGGGGGCTCCCGGAGGCTCGGGAGCAGCATGGCTTGGCTTCTGCTCATCCTCGTCGTTCAGGTCGTGTGCCTGGCTGAGATGAGCGCCGCGGATCCGAAGCTGTCCTCGGGTACTGTCTCGTGCGGGTGGAGGGGGCCGGAGGGGCGGGGAGGGGAGAGAGGAAGCGGCCCTCGCCGGAACCCCCGCCCGGCGGGGCCGCACCCGCACTGGCCTGGTTCGCGGACGCTCTGGGGTGTCAGAGGGCCCTGTGGGGGCGGCGGCCGGGAAGGCGACATCGGGTCTCCGCGGTTTGCATTCCTCAGTTCTCTCTCGGCTCTTCCGTTGTTGCAGAAACAACAAAATACGTCTCTCAGTTCTTCAGTTCTTCTCATTTATTTTTAAATGTGTGAGTTTGTAAACTGTGGCCACAGGTCGTGACTTAATACTGTACTCTTACGGGGAACCCAGAATCCTTAGGGATGGGAGCGAAGTAGTTCTTTGTCCACCTGACAGTTGAGTGGCAGTCACTGGCCATCCTTGCTGCGAGTGGTGCACTGTCAGCCAGACTTGTCAGGTGGTAAGTCTCTTTGCATAGCTTAGTTCCTGGAGCAGTTTATTTCTGCCTGCTCATTGAGATTTCCCAGGAAACAGGTGCTGAGAATACGCTTTTCTAAAGCTCGGTGTAATGGTGATTCGGACCTCTAATAAAATCAGTAAACCCTTCGGCAAGAGGGATAAACCTAAATTATCAGAAACTCCGTTAGTCTTGAGTGTCTCCTCGGTGTCCACAGCTAGCGCTTGCCTGCAAGGGGTCAGGGAGGCCCAGCCTCCATCAGCCTGGCAGACTGGGTCTGAAGCTCTGTATTAGGACTTACTCCGTGAGCTCCTTACTGTTAGGGGTGCTGCATCCATAGCCAGCTCTCCTTTGGCTTGTTCTTTAAAAATCAAGCAAACACATAGTCATAGTCTTTGGGGAAGGCATTGTACCAGGTGTTGGGAATACAAAAATGGGAGTTACCTAGTTTCTGTTTTCAAGGATCATGATTATTTAGCTAACAGTTAAGTGCTAGGCACTGTTGTTCTCTTCACATCTCATTTTCAAGGCAACCTTATAAAGAAAATGCTGTTGGTATCGCCATTTATGGATGAGAAATCGAGGCACTGAAAAGTCTACCCAACTCGTGGGGAAGTCACTGGTACTCAGTGGGGAGCCTGGCACTTGGGTTTAAGGCTCCCCCAGTTCTTAACTACTTTGCGAACTGTCATTGACAGGTCAGGTTAGTCATCCACAAGAGGAGCTGTAGTACCTAAGAGCTTGAACATATGGGTACCTGGCTCTGACCAGGGCAGTCAGAGAAGATGACTCCAGAGTTGGAACTGGAGTTCCAGAGAGGCCTCTCCTGCAGAGAAAGAGGTGTGAAACAGCATGTTGAATTAGTGGAATATTAAGCATTTTATTGAAGAGTATGTGTGTGAGGTGGAGAGGTAGAAACCAGTTAATGAAGTGCCTTGTCATGGTCACATGTAACAATAAGGGGTAGAAACACAGCTTCGCCTGACTTAGGCAAAAAGAGGAATTGATCGGCTCAGAGATTCTAAGCAAGAAGTAAACAGAAAGGCAGAGATGCCCCCGAGCCTCAGAAGCTGAACCAGGAAATGGAACTGCCAAGACTCTCCACTTCTTATTACTGACTCTCAGCATTGACAACTTTCCCTAGTTGGCAGCAGTCCCTGGATGTTGACCGCTTTTGGGTTTTGACATTTTGTAGCTTCTTTCATCCTAACAAAATCCCAAGCAAAGGCTGTGATTTGCTCAGCTTGGGTCAGGTGCCAGCTTACTCAGGAAGTACATTGTTTCAGAGGGTGGTGGTAGGGGAGCTCCTAGAAGAGAAGGAATGTTTCTGAAAGAAGTACAGGTGCTGAACTAACAAAAGAATATGCTCAGTATATCTTGCTCAAGTCAGTGGGCAGTCATTGGATTATTTTAAGAGGAGAAATGATTTTGTTCAGGATTAGATGACTCTTAAAAAAACCATTCATCTGGTAAGAGAGCTTGGGGGTAGAATCAAAGGAGGAGTCCAGTTCAGTAGCTGCTTAAACCTGGGAGGAGTTGATTAGAGGTGGCAGTTGAAATGGAGAGGACAGTTGGTGGAACAAATAGAAGGCTAAGTCAGCAGGACTCAGTGACTGGATGTGGAAAAGAGGAAGAGGATGACTCAGGTTCCTGGCAGAGTGTTAAACCAACTGTCAGGCTCTCCCTTCAGAGTCCAGGGCCCTCCTGAGCATGGGGCCTCTTGCAACTAACTGCACAGTGTCGACATTCTTGAAGCAGGCCCTGAGGACAATTGCCTGCCCTTCTCCCTGGAGAAGTTCTGCTGTAGCCTTCTGTACGCCAGCATTTTGTAAACACAGCTGTCGGCAACACCCCTGTTTCTCAGTACGTTTCCATTACAGTCTCGTCTAGTTTATCCAGTGCATTTCTCTAGATTTTGTTGTGTTCTCTCTGCTTTTAAAGTTAGTTTAAAAGGCAAAATCTTCATAGTACAGGAGGAAAACCCACAGGGACATCCTGTTTCTGCCTCTCAGTTAGCTTCCTTGTCTCCTCAGTGCCTGGAACTTACTACACACTCACTGTCTTAACTCTTATTAGTACCAAGTTTGACTGTGTGTTTGGAAGTCCTTTTAGATGAGTAAGGAAACCTGGTAGGAAGAGGGAAATAGGCAAGGGATTATAGCCAGAGTATGAAAAATCCAAATGGTTGGGACTGTATTACAGTTATGGTCTTTCGTTACTATTTCTTAAATGCATTTACAGGGAAAGTAAGTCCATATGTGCCATCTAATAACTCTTAGTACTTCACTTTTCAGGTACTTTCACATATTAAAGTAGTGTATATATTTTAAGTGCAGCAGTGCCTCCTAGTGGCTGCCTTCTTCCAGTTTGACCTCCCACTTTGAGTGTTATCTGAACACACTGTACCTGAGCACAGATGGGGGACTCTTAACTCACCTTCTCCACTTTTTCAGCTCTGCTTCTACCCAGTCTCTGACTTGAGGATAATGTTCTGCAGGTGTTTAAATTTTTCATTACTTTCTTTAGATTCTGTTTTTATTTATTTCAGAGATTTGAGATATTTAAGATAATACCTTTTAATTATACTTAATGAACAAGTATTAATAATAAGTTTCTTCCTCATTTTATTCTGATTCATGATTCATATGGACCTTGCAATTTCCACATTTCAGTTCTACATAAATAAATACCTAAAGAATTGAAGAGAAAAACAACCCATTTAAAGAGCTATCTTATAAAATTTGGCAGCACACAGCAATAATGCAGTTGTATGAACGAGATGAATAATTAATGGTTCCATTTTAATGAATGAGAATGAGAGTTGAACCAGAATTAAATGAATTTCTGACAGGAAGAAATCAGTTTACTCATCATTTCCTTATTAAGGAACTGTCCATTCTAAATGTGCAGTCTAAAGAAATGATTTACTTTAGTACAGTCTTCAGATTTTGCAGTGGCCGTCATTTAATTGAGATAGGACAGTAAATCAGGCAAAATTACTTGAAGCAGGTGCTTGTGAAGTCATCAGAAAACAACCATCTCCAATTCCTGTTTATATATGGAGGTTATTTCCCCCTTATTTTATTAAACTACCATAAAAATAACACCTAAGCAACTTTTTTTCACTTCTTTCCAATAGCAGATATATTTTAATATAATCTTTTAAAATTATATTTTATTGATTATGTTATTACAATCATCCTGATTCCCCCCCCCCAGCACTCCCCCTCCCCGACCATTGTTCGTGTCCAGGGTTATGGTATAAGTTCTCGGCTGCTCCATTGCCTACACTGTACTTTACATCCCCATGTAAGTACCTAATTGTACTTTGCACTTCTTAATCCCCGCACCTCTTCAGGCTTTCCCCCACAAGCCCCTCCCATCTGGGAACCATCAAAATACTCTCTGTATCCGTGATTCTCTTTGTTCTTCTTCATTAGTTTGTTTTTTAGATTCAATTGTTGACAGATTTGTATTTTTTGCCATTTTGTTGTTTACAGTTTTGATCTTCTTTTTGTTAATTAAAAAATCAATGAAAGTTTACATATTGTCAAGACTTTAGATCACTTTTCTAAGCCTTTGTTTTGTCATTGGTAAAAAACATGTATAATAATATTTTTTCCCTCATAGGTTGGCTGTGTGCTTAACTGAGATGATGCATAAAAAAGTCGAGCACTTCTCTTGTCACATAGGAACTTTCAGTAATGTGTGTCATTATTTTAACAAATATATTTTAAAGTATTAAATTATTTAGTTATATCTGAGAAATGGTGTTGAAAATAAACCTCATCCAAATCAATAGGAGAAATTTAAAATAACAGCTAACTTGTTCTTCTTCCTTTTCCTTCCATAGACTAAAAAGGCCTACTGTATTTATTTTTTCAGTTCCTAAATTATTTATCAGTTTAGAATGACTTAGTCCAAATGAGTCTTGAGAAATGACTACTGCCGGAGGCCAGGGTAGGTCACTTCCAGTTGGAATTCATTGGTATGCCAAGCAAACCCAAGTAGATGAAGTTGAATAAACAGGCAAGAATAAAATCCTATGTTCAGGTCAGAAGAGTAGATGAGCAGATGTTTATTGGGTAAGCCCTGACTTGGTGGTGGTTTGAGTGAAAGATCTGGGAGATTTTAGTTAATTACAAGTTCAATATAACCCACTATCGCATATGCCCATCTCTTTGAAAAGGGGTGAAGGGAGAGAAAGTATTTCATCCACATCTGTTGCATCACATCTGAGCTCAATATTTTAAGAGATAGAATGAGTGATAAAACCAGAATAGGTCCCCAAACAGACAGGAATAAGAGAAGACTGCAGGGATACCGTGGCTCTTGACCCAGCTGAGGAACTAATTACATAGAAGGTAAAGTAGACTTGAAGGATTTTAGGTGCCCTCACTCAGAGCCTTAGTTCAGAAACTTCAGCATGTACTAGAGAATAATATGCGGATGTAATGTACAACACTGTGACTGTAGCTAACGCTGCTATACGATGCATTAAACATTTGTTAAGCAAGAGAATAGATCCCAGAAGTTCTCATCCCAAGGAAGACAACATTTGTTTTTCTTTTCCTTCTTGTAGCTATATGAGACAATGGATGTTAAGTAAACTTACTGTGGTTATCATTATGCCGTGTATTTTAGTCAAGTCATGCTGTATGTCTTAAACATTGCTATATGTCCATATATCCCAAGAAAGCAGAAAGAAAAAAATAAGTTGGGAAGCATTAAGAAAAACAGCCATTTTATCAACATTATAAAACCATTTGGGAGGTAGATTGTGAAAAATATATACTCTGAAAAAAGTGCAATGGTCTTGATTTGATATTTTTCACTTTTTTTAATCTGGATTTCTTATGCCATTTCTCAGTTTGCACTGTAAGAAGAAATCTTTGTACAAATACCTATGGCCCTGCACCTTCAATTTGGGGGTGTTAGATTTTTTATCTGAGAGTTAGTCATTCAGGAAAGGGTCTGGTTGCTTTAACATGTAGCATTTACTTTTTTTTTTAAACTATATTTTATTGATTATGCTGTTACAGTTGTCCCACTTTCCCCCCCTTCTTGCCCCCCACCCCCTTACCCCCCCTTTCCCTTCCCTTTAGTTTTGTCCATAAGTCATACACATAAGTCCTTCTGCTCCTGCACTTCCTATACTATTCTTAACCTCCCCCTGTCTGTTGTCTACCTCCCATTTATGCTACTTATTCTGTGCCCCATTCCCACCCTCTCCCCCTACCACTCCCCTGTTGATGTTCCTCCATACCTCATATAACTCCCTTTAACATTTCATACAATAAAGGCTAGGTGGTGATGAACTTCTTGAACTTGACCTTATCTGAGAAGCACTTTATCTGCCCTTCCATTCTAAATGAAATCTTTGCTGGGTAGAGTATTCTTGGATGTAGGTCCTTGCCTTTCATGACTTGGAATACTTGTCTCCAGCCCCTTCTTGCCTGTAAGGTCTCTTTTGAGAAATCAGCTGACAGTCTTATGGAAATTCCTTTGTAGGTAACTGTCTCCTTTTCTCTTGCTGCTTCTAGGATGCATTCCTTATTTTTGATCTTGGGTAATGTAATTATGATGTGTCTTGGTGTGTTCCTCTTTGGGTCCAACTTCTTTAGGACTCTCTGAGCTTCCTGGACTTCCCGAAAGTCTATTTCCTTCACCAGCTTCAGGAAATTCTCCATCATTATGTGTTCAAATAAGTTTTCAATTCCTTGGATTTCTTCTTCTCCTTCTGGAAGCCCTATGATCTGTATTTTGGGACGTTTACAGGTGTCCTGGAGGTTTCTGAGCCCCTCCTCCGTTTTTTGAATTCTTGTTTCTTCATTCTTTTCTGGTTGGATGTTTTTTTCTTTCTGCTGGTCCACTCTGTTGATTTGAGTCCCAGTTTCCTTCTTATCCCTGTTGGTTCCCTGCAGATCTCTCCTCATTTGTTCAAGCAATTTCAATAATTTTTCATCAAATTCTGTGAGCATCCTGATTTACTAGGGTTTTAAACTGTGCATCTGATAGGTTGGCTATCTCTTGGTTGGTTAGCTTTGGAGCTTTGATCTGTTCCTTTCTTTGGGCCATTTTTTTTTCCCTCCGTGAGCCTGTTACTATAAGGGGGGCGGAGCCTGGGGGTTCACCTGGGCAGAGAAACTCCCGGTAGTTGGGCTGTGACGTAGCCTGTGGGGGCGGGACCTGAGAGCACAATGGCGCCTGCTCCGCTCTCCGCACCCACACCGCCTCCTCCCAGCAATTTGAGCCCCTCTGCGCTGGCTCTGGGGGTTGCTCCAGGGCAGGTGGATGGGCTGGCTGCACAGCTCCAATCCCCCCCGGGTCTCCCCAGCGAACTTTCCTGTGAGGCCGGGAGTTCCTCCCGCTGCCGACTCCACCCCCGCAGGTGCTCTCAATCTGCGTGGATGGGTTGCGCCCTGCTTTCTCTCCCGGTTTGTCTGCCGGCAAATGCGGACCTGCCCGGTCCACCAGTCTCGCCCCGCTGGGTCCGGATGAGCCGGGCGCTGGCCGCGCTTCGGTCCGGCACCCCGTCTCGGTGTGCGGCAACCCCGTGGGAACCGCCCCTCCAACCGTGGTCCTGCCGTCTGCTCACCAGCTCGCCGCGGGGTCACCGAGCGCTCTCCCTCCGCCCTGCTCCTCCCGGCTCACCAGACTGGATGAATGTATCTTCTTTAATTCCTTGGTTGTCGGACTTCCTCTCAGTTCAATTTTCTGTCAGATCTGGCTATTTTTGGTTGTGTAAATTTCTGATTTTTTCCTCGTTTGGTTGTGCGAGGCGGCACGGCGCATTCACCTATGCCGCCATCTTAGGAAGTCCCCTGGAGCATTTACTTTTGAGTTGTGGTGTCAGGTGACTTCAGATCCACAAAAACAATTTACTCACTGGCACCTTTATTCTGGCCCTTTCACTTCTTTTTACTGCTCAGTTTGTCCTTCCCATAGAAAGGTTGGTAAGCAGGTTGCAAAACGTCCTACTCTGTCTACAGAGTATGAGGAGGCACCCCAAAAAGCCTCAGAATTTATTTATAAAAAATTGTGTACTTATTCATACATGTTTAAACTTCAGTCACCTTCAAAGTACTCTTCATTTGGTGCAATACATCTATCGAGACTTTTTTCCACTGCTCAAAACAGTTCTTGAACTTGTTGATTTTGATGCCTTTCAGTGCTTCTACTGTTTTTTGTTTCACTTCTTCCACATCAGCAAAATGTTTCCCTGTGAGGACTTTTTTCATCTAGGGAAACAAAAAAGTCGCTCCAGGAGAGATGGGGAAGATCAGGTGAATAGGAAGGGTGGGGCACGGGGTCAAGCCGTTTTTGGTCAAAAACTGCTGAACACTCAGCACGGTGTGGGCAGGTGTGCTCGTAAACCACCCATCATGAAATGGGCAAATGTGTTGAAAGAGTCTTCAAAATAAAGTCACTGAAGCTGAATGCAGCCTCTCACAACAACGCCAGATGGTACACTGATACAGATGTGTTCCTAGAACACTCACCTGGTGGGGGAAACTGTACTACAAGGGGCCGGCCCTGCAGAAGATAATTCTGTTTTTGGGGGGTTCCCTCCCTTGTATATGTGTGAAATTAACACCTTAACCTGACAGATGAGGGAATCTCAAATAACTAGTAGTATAGCAGAAAGAACCCAGATTTCTTAATGCCTCACCAGGGAATATTTTCCTTCTTAGAACCAGTGCACTTGTTATAAACCTGAGAAATCATCGTTACCATCGAAGGTGCCTTATAAAGTGTACTTGTAGCTCTCAGAGTTTCTGAGGAGGATGATAAGTTATGTCAGGAAGCCACTGAACCTCGGCTACATTGCCATTCATTTATTTACTTTAATTGTATAAGTAAATCATGTTTAGTAGAGTTTTCCATTTTGTATCATGTTACTAACTGTATCTAATATCTTCATGTTTATTCATATTGAAAGGAAGGAAGGGAGGAGAAGCAGAAGGGGAAAGGAAGAAGGGAGGAGATGTGTGTATGTTTGCATTTTTCCTGGGATTGGTGGACAATAACCTTTCACACTGACCAGGGGAAAATGGCTACTTTCAATAACTAGGTTACAGTTTTGGTAATGTCTGATGAAAAGATGTTCAAGTGACTTAATATGGCTCACATCTTACTAACCAAAGTTTTCTGAAATTGTTTAAAAGAGCATGGGCAGTGAGAAATACTGGGTCTGTTTTTTTAAAAGCCCTGCATACCCAGAGAGAAAAATGTTGATGAAATTGGAGTGGACAGTGGCTCCTGCAGTCGGTCTTTAGGCGTCCGTTCTTGTGCTGTAGAGGAGGCACTGAGGGTGTTTAATGGAGCTGGGTGTGGGGTTGAGAGTGCGGGTGGTGGTATTTTTTAGAGTGAAATTGGCCGTCCCTGGTATAGCTGGTTCTTCTCTAGACATCAAATACAATCTGTGGTATCATGTATAGAAAAGTCTAGTGATTAAGAGGATTATTATTACAATAGGCAGTGCATTTGTACATGAACAATGGTGTGGGGATTGCCTGAGGGAGTTGGGGGCGTTGGGTGGAAGGGGGTAAAGGGGGGAAAATTGGGACAACTGTAATAGCATAGTCAATAAAATATAAAAAAAGAGAAAAAGCTTCTCTATGGACTTTGCAAAAAAAAAAAATTCCTAAAATGTAGGAATTTATTACCTCACATTATATTTGTGTTTCTCTTATACTACAGTATTGCTTCAGTAATTTAAAATGAGTCAGAACTTTTCTATACCTTTTTCAAAAAAAAAAAAAAAATTAGAAATCTCCCAATTTAAATACTTGTATTATTTTGATGAACTCTACTTTAAAAAAAAAAAAAACGTATTTTTATATTTGGTTAACATGGCTTCTTATAAGGTTTGCTAACGTTAATGTTAATTTCTTACTATCATTTATTTAACTTTTTGAATCTCTTACAGTGCCTGTGCCAACCAATGTTACTATCGAGGCCTACAACTTAAATGTTGTTGTGTATTGGGATTACCCAGTCGTGCCGCAGACACCAGTTTTTATTGTAGAGGTTAAAACCTATGAGTGAGTATTATTCTTTTATCTTTTTTATTCTGTTTTTGTATAGGTCCTTGCACATTCCATAATTCTTTGTGCTCCCTTCCAATATCCTTCCTTCTCATGTGGCAAAACTTCCTGAACTGCTTGTAGATTTTCAGAAGTACTCACTAAGGATGCAGATCAGTTCTTTTTTTTTTTTTTAAGATTTTATTTATTTATTTTAGAGAGAGGGGAAGGGAGGGAGATAGAGAGGGAGAGAAACAGCAATGTATGGTTGCCTCTCACATGGCCCTCACTGGGGACCCAGCCTGCAACCCAGGCGTGTGCCCTGATTGGGAATCGAACCGGGACCCTCTGGTTCCCAGCCCACGCTCAATCCACTGAGCTACACCAGCCAGGGACAGATCAGTTCTTTTCAGAGTGCTTCTTGCCCCTTAGTTCTTGCTGTCAGAACTGAAGTAGACAAGTACCACTAACTTCCCAGATTTTAAGGTACTATAAATAAAGCTTACAGTTCTATATTAAAAGTAATGTCACCTTACTTCCTGTGTAGTATATACTTATTGTTGAATAAAAAAAAATTTCTCAAAAAATTTTTGACAAGTGTCAGGAGTCTTCGTGATGTGTTGGGTTCTGTAATTAAGTGATGTGTGTTCATGGAAACTACAGTTTAAAGAGCAGATTTTTTTAATCCTCACCCAAGGACATTTTTTTCTTTGCTATTAAAGAGAGAGAGAAATATTGATGTGAGAGAGATATTAAAAAGAGAGAGAGAAATACTGATATGAGAGAGAAACATTGATTGGCTGCCCTTTTGTATGCACCCTGACTGGGGACCAAACCCACAACCTCGGTACTGCCCTGATCGGGAATTGAACCTTTGCCTTTTTGGTTTATGGGACAAAGCTCCAACCAAATCACACCGGCCAGGGCTGAAGAGAAGATTTTTAAAAATTACATGTGGAGTGTGGTTTGTACAGATCTTGTAACTTGAATTGAGCTTCTTTATTGTAAAGAAATTTGTAGTACTTCTAACCAAAGAGTAAGGGTTTCCTTCCTACTCTGTCTAGCTTCTCTGTCCTATTCTTATTTAGATCTTTCTGCCAGCTCCATGCTGTGAATAAAAAGCAAAGCATAGACAGAGATGTGTTTCTTTATGTTTGTGTGTCTTTATTCCCCTTTTTAGGCAGAGAGAGTGGAGTACTGCTTGCAGTACTTCTCATCATCATTGTGACATCTTTTCCATGATTGGTGATCCAATAAGTTCTGCCTGGGCCAGAGTTAAAGCCAGAATTGGACAAGAAGAATCAGCTTTTGCAGAGTCAAAAGAATTTATTTTGTGCAGACAATGTGAGTAGAACATATACACATCTAAATTTTAAATTTGAGAGTACTTACACATGTCTTCTATATATATTTGCTTTTATTAGCAATTGTTAAAAATTATTACAATGCCTAAGAAACATTTGGAACAATTTAGGGAGTTTGCATCTTCCTCTTCTCCCAAGCCCCAAAAACTAGGGCTGAGGTGCCCATCACTTTCCCCTGTGAAATGATGACATTTCCACTCCAGACAAACATGCAGATCAGTGCTGTCAGAGAGACTCCGCACTGCCCTTCCCCTCCCTGGGTCCCTGTCATTACTTTCTAAACTACATTCACTGAGGACTTTGGCCGCTGCTCTTACCTTTCCTCTCTGCCTTAAATCCTCAGGGCCTGTGGGAATGTTAATACTAACTTCATTCATTCAAAAAATATCAGAATTCTGTAATCTCTTCAATCCCAGTAATTCGGAGTTCTTCATGCTTCCAGCATCCTGTTGCCGTAGTATACCCAATCTTTATCATTACTTCAAGCTCCAGAATCTTTGGTGCCAATTCCTCTTTTCTGATGATCCTGCCTTGTAGCGCTTATGTATACCCTCATTCCTGGGTAAAAGAAGCCTTCAGTCACCTGCCTCCTCCCTAGGCTTCTCGTCTTTCAGTGCCCTGCCTCCCAGCTTCACTTCCTTCCTTGTTCAGCTTCGTGCTTCATCGCGTCAGCCACTCCCTCCTTCTGCTCCTGCTTTTCGGACTGTGCCTACTTGGGCTCTTCCACAGCCCTTTTCTGTACTTGCCCTTGAAATAGTTTTATTCCCCAAGGTCATGCTTTTGTCATCTGTTAACTATACCCTTTGTATGTCATGCTTTCCCCACATAGATTTGTTAAAGGCATACTCTATGCCAGAATATAATCTAGGCCCTGAGGATACATTAGTGAGTAAAAACAGACTTTGCTGGCACACAGTAGGTATACAGTAAATATCTGAAGAACAGTTCAGTGGTTCGCCAACAGAGTCCCAAAGACACATGAAAATATTTGTTGACTGAATGAATATCTAATTCTTATTTTCACGATAAAAAATTGAATGCATTTAGTGAACTTTTATAGAGTCTTCATGCCAGACATCCACAGGTGCTGGAGATACAAAGTGTGTCTTTGAGGATTTAAAGATAACTAAAATGTCTTTTCAGAAATGTTTTTTAGAAAACCATTTTTTAAAAATCTACAGAACCAAACCGAAGGAAAAATAATTTAATAGAGCTTCTAATGTGTCAAGGTTTGTTTGTTTCATGACCAGCTGAGTTTCCGTAGGATTCAAAATGAATTTGAACGGTTAAAGAGGAGTTTAGATTAGATAAGAATACTCCTTGACTGAGAAGGTACAGTAAACATTTCTTTATTAAGGACACTTAGAACACCTTCCAGATCTTTTTAGAATGGTTTAAATGAGGTGCTGCTTTAGAACAGCAACAAAAGGAGCGGGTTGATTGATTTTGGTAATTTTATAAAATGTACTATAAAGTTCCAGGGCAAAGTAATTCTACTTCTTTTTTGTCTCTTCCTACCCCCACCAGGGAAAATTGGACCACCTAAAGTGAGTACCAGCCAAAAGGAAGACCAGATCATTGTTGGTATATCTCACCCTATTGCTGTTACACGTGAACAAGAGCTGGAAGACATATATGATGGAGGACATTGTGGTACATTCACGTACAATGTGTATGTGAGAGTGAATGGAACTCTGGTATGTGTTTTTATTTCATCTTTTTCAAAATGGAAATTTTTCTCTCATTAGTATAAGTTGTTTATGTAGTATAAGAAAGTCAAATGCTTACGAATAGTCAGGCAAGACTTACGGATCCTAGGTTTTGGTAAGAAAAATGAAATGATGTATATAAATGCTGTTGAGTGGAATCAGTGGTATAGTTAATCACTAACACTTCCCAGGTGAACACCTTTAAGTTTTTTCTTTGCCTCATATAACAGCATAGCCCTAATCTAGGATGTTATCCTGGATATTTTCATTTCTTAACTGGTAGGCTGAGGATAATTTTAATCTTCCTCATTGGTAGTGATATAAAATCACATGTAGCTCTAATTGGAGTCAGCGTTTTTGAGAGAAAAAGCTAACGGTCGTGCTGTGGGGATATCATTACATCCTGGCGCTGGTTTTGCAGACCACACTTTTATTAGAATGATTCTGTCCCATCCGTTTGCCACGGTGCTGCCTTTCCTTTATCTAATGATATCTGCCAAGCATGTGCTCTATGCTGTCTGGGCACCAGGAGAGAGCAGTGAAGAATACAAACAAAACTCCAGTGATAAGTGCTGGGGAGAAAAAAAGCAGGGAAGAGAGCTGGGCAGTGGGGTTAGGGGCACAGTGATTTTCTGTAGGGTGGCAGAGCAGACCTCGCCTGCTGGACCAGGCATTACTGGAGCAAGGGCTGGCGGAGGGGAGGGGTGAGCTCCCTGGATGATGATGAGGAGTGTTTCAGGCAGATGGCATGGCAAAGGGGCATCAGGGCTGCACCAGAGTGTGGAAGCAGATGCACCCAGAGAGGTCAGTGGGGGCCACGTCTCTCAGGGCACTGGAGGGATTTGACTTTTACTCTAAGTGAGATGTTGCGTTTACCTCTGGAAAAATTTAAGCAGAAGAGTGACATCTGATTTAGGTTTTGAAACATCACTTTGATTGCTAGCAGAGTTGTTTCTAAAGTGCATATCTAACCACATTACATCCCTGCTTAAAACCTTTTAACAAATCGCCATCAGCTACAAAATAGTATCTAAATTCTCCTTCCTGGTATGGCCTGCAGGGCCTTCATGAGTGGGTCTCTTGCGTCCTTTCCAGAAACCCCGTCTCTCCATTTCTTCCAGCTTTTATTTTCGTTCATGCTTTGGTGAACCACTTGCTGCTCTTAGTCCCCTGTAAGTAACGTGCTCTTTCGTAGAATGTCCTTCTTCGGCAAATTTTTACTCATTCAGTATTCAGCTGGAGGATCACCTTCCCTTTGACTTCTTTTCTGATGCAGTACACTATTTCCTTTCCTATGGTCTGGTCGTTCCTAGTTCCATATAGTCGCCCTCTTGCAGGCGCACTCTCTCAGGCCCCAGCACAGGTGCCCCACGCACTTCAGCTGGGTGAGGGAGGATCGACTCCCAGAGGTTGCTTCAACCCCTTCTTCACATTGCTGCCAGGAGACTCCGCAGTCTTTGCATAATACCTTTGTTATTCTTCCTATAGGATGCTTTTATCTCTCACCAGCTAAGGTAGAAATAGAACTAATGAATATCTATTGACTTAGCTAAAGGTAAACATTCCTGCTATCTGTGTTTAAAATTTATAATCCCTATAAAGAGCATTTTGATGGACTCATAGCAACATACTATGTTGAAATAACAAATTGACTTACTATTGGATACCAACACTATTTTCAGACTTGCTCAACATTCATCACATACATGTTTTTTCCCTGGGTTTGGGCAACGTAAATATGGTGACTGTTTTTTCCAGATTAAAAGGAGCCATGTGTTTTCATTGTTTCCTTTTTCCACACAGTTCATCCTGAAGGAAGATGACTGCAACGAGACTTGGTGCCACTTAGCTATCCCAGTGTCCTCACTTACTCCTGAGTACTGTATTTCAGCAGAAGGGATTCTCGAGACAGAACTCTGGCCCATGAAAACTGAAAAGTCCAAAGAACTTTGTTTCCTCATTAACAGCGTAGAAGGTACTTCTTGCCACTTTGCCTAAATATGGGGAATGATAACTAACATAAGATAGTGTGAAAAAAGGAAATTTTCAATTCCAGTAATCTCTGCCTTTCTTATTGCTTTAGAGAGAGAGGAAGGAAGTGAGAGGGAGAGAGGAGCATCAGTGTGAGAAAGAAACCGATTGGTTGCTTCCTGTCTGTGCCTCCACCAGAGATCGAACCTGCAACCTAGATATACACCCTGACCAGGAATTGCACTTGTACCCTTTAGTATATGGAAAAATGCTCCAACCAACTGAGTCACCCAGCCAGGGCATAATCTCTGCTCTTTTAAAAATAGTTCCATTCCTTGGAGAAGTTCAAAATTGCAAATAAAGCTATTAGTCATTAAAAGATACAAAACCAGTTTAGAAAGCCATGTGGTAACCTTTTCATGCAAGAAAGATAAAGTAATAAACATAAAACTGTGCATAAATGTCTACATTTCAGGATTATGTATGTAAATCAATTTATTCAATATAGCAAGATGGTATATATTCAAGATACACTGTATATTCACGTATGTTCTATATGAGCACAGTAAGTTTAAAAATTGAATAATGAGAATGTTAATGGTTTAAAGTTTTGTGACATGTGAACTGCACGAGCACTGGAAATTAATATTAAAAAATAAATAATAGCCCTGACTGGTGTGGCTCAGTGTGTTGGGTGTTGTCCCCAAAACCAAAGGGTCGCCAGTTTGATTCCTTGTCAGGGCACATGCCTGGGGGCATGTAAGAGGCACCGGATTACAGTGTTTCTCTCCCATATCAATATTTCTCTCCCTTTCTCCCCCCTTCCTCTCTCCAAAAAAGTAGTAAAGTCTTTAAAAAAATAAATATAGATCAATTTAAATAATGGATTATGGGTCATTTTTATAACATTTTAAAATATTTTATTTCATCCTTTCTTTGCATGTGGCAGATGTATACAAAAACAGGACTTTGGAACTGTCATTCTCAAGTGGCAGGTGCCATGTCAACAATTAGGGCCTTTTTTGACATTTTGAAATTTAAATATTCATTATAGATAGTTTTTGAAATATAAAAAGCCAGAAGAAAACAAAATTATCTGTTGTTCTACCATCGAAACAAATACTTAGTTCTCATAGTTCGGTGGGTTTTTTCCATCCTGTTTTTTTCTATATAACCATGATAATATTGTATATATAATTTGGTATATTAATTTAAGCATATATTAGAAATATTTTCCATATTATTTCATATACTTTATTAATATTATTTTCCAATGTATGTAGAATATTTCATCATTAGATTGTATTCTACTTAATGTTCCCTAATTTTTGGACTTTTAGATTATTTATACATTTTTCTCTATAATCATGTTTTGATGACTTTGTATATATATCTTTTTTCAATTGTTAGGATATTTTTAGAATATATTTTCTAGGTTAAAAATGTACAAAAGATTTTATGATACAAATATCTTTTTAAGAATGAAAATCTGGGCTGAAGAATCAGACCAAACACCTAACCTAAAATGTAATACTAATAACTTTTAGGTCTTTATACGAGGGTGTTAAATCGGTGTCTTAAAATAATGCAGAACATTTTATGCCAATTTGCCTAATGCTGTTTTAAAATATTTAATCTTAATATACAAAATTTGAAAAGAATGCAAATGACCCAGATTTAG
Organism: Micronycteris hirsuta; assembly: GCA_004026765.1. Taxonomy (NCBI): domain Eukaryota; kingdom Metazoa; phylum Chordata; class Mammalia; order Chiroptera; family Phyllostomidae; genus Micronycteris; species Micronycteris hirsuta. Next base: position 77,220 of record PVJI01002825.1, on the reverse strand, counting down.
CTATTAAAAAACAGCTTAGCCCGGCTGGTGTAGCTCAGTGGATTGAGCGCGGGCTGGGAACCAGAGGGTCCCAGTTCAATTCCCAGTCGGGGCACATGCCTGGGTTGCAGGCCAGGTCCCCAGTGACGGCCATGTGAGTGGTAACCATACATTGCTCTTTCTCTCTCCCTTCTCTCTCTGAAAATAAATAAATAAAATCTTTAAAAAAAAAAAAAAAACAGCCTAACTGATAAACTGGGCTGATACTGTAGCCGCACTGTGGCACCGCTGTGGCTCCTCCCTGCCTGCCTGTCAGTGCTCCTGAGCCCAGTGCTGGTAGTTATTTTTTATCTTTTTACTATTGTAATAATTTCATTGTTTTCACATCCTGTAACAGGTGTGCTGCAAGCATTCATTTAGTAGTGACTTCCAGAATTACTATTCCAAAGAAGTAACTTTGGAATAGAAATTAAAGGTAATGAAAAGCCATGAAAGAGGCCAACCATTCCCATGACTTGTAGAGTGATGTTAATTTGTGGGGGGGTGGAAAGTACTGAAAATAAAGGCAGCCTTAGAGGAAAATACAGACCAGTGGCTATAGATGTACGCCCTCCAAAACGAGGCTTCTGAAGGAAGAGTCGGAGCTGTACTTCGGTGCTGCTTTCCTGTGTGTGTCTGTGTGTGTATACATCTGTACGTATTTGCAGTCTTATTTATAAAATGTAACTAAATTCTGTGGAGCGGGACTGGATTATTTTAAGAGTTATAGACATTTTATAGAATTATATTTTAATAATTGTAGAAATATATTTTTAAAATTCTTCTTTTGCCTCTGAGATAAAAACGTAACTCTGGAAACCTACATTGGCACTGTAAGGAAATCGTTAGGAAAAATGCTGTTTTAGCCACATCGTGCCACGACAGCGTGGCAACAGAAAGTGTAGGGTCGCGGACCTGGGAAGAAGGTGCTGCTGTCTAGGACGGGGGCGTCATGTTTTACTCACCTCTCCTGACTTTTGGCGCCAGTGCTCTGTAACTGGTGGGGCTCCCTGATGCTGTCTGTGTAAAGAATCGTTCAAAGACTTTATAATTATTTGATCATAGCAGTAGTCCATCTTCATTCCAATTTGTGGGGTTTTTTCTCTCTCTTTTTTTTTTCAGATTTTGTTTGGATTCCAATTGTTGTTGTTGTCCTACTCTTTCTGGTACTTACCCTGGTAGTTGTGTGTTATAACATCAAGAAAATAAATCCATTTAAGAGAAAAAGCATCATGTTACCCAAGTCCTTGGTAATGTATTTAAGTATTTTTCTTGAATTATATACCCTAAAATGTTGATTTGAGCATTTTTGATAGTTTCTTAAAAATTTTTAGAAGTAAATGATGTTTAGCAGCATGTCACCTATGGAAAGTTACTTAAAACTACCACACATTCAGAACTACATACTTTTCACTGTGCACCAGGTCCTTTTTTATGCGTGTGGCAGAAGTACAGTTAGACAATTCTGTTGTCTAAGGAACAAGGAAGTTAAAGTCTGGTGGGAGAAAAAGATAAGCATTCAGTGGGTTATGCAGGGTGATAGGTTCAGCAAAGGAATTGTGTGTGTGCCAGCGAGGACTTCGTCCAGACGCCGAGCTGCGGCCGTGTTGAGGGACAGATAGGAGTTACCCAGGTACCAAGGGCCAGTACGTGCTCAAGTCCAGCATCAGGAAAGCATGGCCTTTGAAAATCTGCAAGCACAGAAACATGCCACTGTGGCTGGAGTGTAGAAAGCAATGTGGTCAAAAGTGAGATTAAAATAGAAGTTTGACATTCTAATGTCTCATTTAAAATCCTTTGTATGATGAAAAGGACATTTAAAGAGTAATAATTATAGCTTTCTGAATCAAATATGATGGGAATAATATCTGTGACATTCAAATGGCACATTTAAATTTATTATGAACACATTACACTTAAAGTAGATAAGAACTATCAACAAGTAGACAGTTCACATATTATAATGCTCATTCTTCCTAGTAATTAAGCACACAGCAATCTCATATTGTGCCATTTTACACCTACTGGAGAAGGAAAAATAAACCTGAATATCCAAGAGTAGCATAGTTGTACAACCGGTATATGATGTTAAAAAGTCACACAGCCCTGGTGGGAAGATCGGCGCACAGTGGATACATAGTGTTGTAGTTCCATAAACATGCCACACCTTTGGACTTACTAATTCCACTTTTAAGAATTTTTTCTGAAAGATAATTTTATAAATAAAAAGATATGTAAAAATATTTATTTCAACATGTTCTATAAATAGTAAAATTTGTTAACACTTTAATATCTACTGTTAGAGAAATTATTTAATCACCAGTGTAAAGAAATTATATGAGCCAATAGAAATTATATCTATGAAGGTGCATGGTAAAAATAATATGTAAGTAGCTGGACTCCCATTACAAATGTAATGTGCATACATGTGAAAGATAATACACAAAAATCAACATATACTATTGAGATAGTAACTTTTAAAAAATCATTTCTAATCTTAACCTAGTATATTTTCATTAAAAAGAAAGAAAAGGTAACTATCACATTTTATTATACTGTTATTCTAAGTGTGCCATTTAGTGGTATAGTTGTCCAGTAACCCTTAGACCATTTTTTTTGAAGATAGGTACATAAGTTTAATAGCTGTTATTTTTAATCTGATTCCTCTTCCTTAGGTATCTGTGGTAAAAAATGCCTCTTCAGAGGCAAAATCTGAGTCAAAATACTTATCACCCATCACCTACGAACCAATTGTCCCTGAAAATGAGAAGGTGGTCTGGGAAGAGCAGTGCTCTCCAGCGACAATTTCAAGTACACAGACTGACGACGACCCAGGAAAAGTAGAGCCCAAAGATCTTTCTAGTGAGACAGAAGTGGTGATCACCGAAGAAAATACTTCTGACATGGCCCCTGGTAGCCCTCTGACCCCAGTAAGGAAAGCGGATTCTGCCCATTCAAGTAGCAGTAACCAGTCTGAACCCTGCAGCATCGCTTTAAACTCTTACCACTCCAGAAATGGTTCTGATAGTGGCCTTGTGGGATCGGACGGCTCCTTATCTGACTCAGAATTTCCTCCAAATACCAAAACTGGAGTAAATACAGGAGAACCAGAGCCCGTGTTGCTGAGAAACACTACTACCTCCTTTGGTTATGACAAGCCCCACGTGTTCGTGGATCTGCCTGTGGATGAGGGTGGTAAAGAGTCCTTGATCGGTTATAGAGTCACAGCAGGTTCCAAAGAGTTTTCATAAGATCAACCAAGATGCGCCACCCTGAAAGGTTCTGCTTGCCCTGAATAGTTTTCTGCTGTGATTTCATGAAAAGATCATGATTTCAGAAATTGTGTCTTCATTGATATTAACCAAGTGGAGTGCCTTGGTGTAGGTGAAAGTGTAAAGAGCCGATTTGGCCTTGTTCCGTTTGTCTGAAAGCTGCAGTGACTTTAAAAAACATGTGAACCTGTGAACCTTTAAAAAAAAACAAAAACATGGGCCCTGTAAAAAACATGTGAACCTTTAAAAAAACATGGTTGTATGGGAACCTTTCCGTGTACAGTGGAAGGGTTAGTGATAGCAGCAAATGCTCTCATAGCCCTGCTGCCGACGGCAGGGGCTCGTTCCCCGGCCCTTTCTAACCACTTCGACAGGTGCAGTGGAGTTTTCCTTTTCTGTGCTTCTGTGGGGTTTTGTTTCTGTTTTGTTTGGAAGTTTATATATGGTATACAGTATTTGTAAACGCTTACTTTCAGAAGAAATCCTGGAAGCTTTTCAAAATTGCATTTAACAATTGAATTCAAACCAACAGAAGTAATAAAGAATATGTAAATATTGTAGAAACATGTATATAATTTTTATGAAACATTGCACTTAAAGGCTTTTAAATAAAACCTTTAAAAATGTATTTTTGTATTCACTTATTCAAGCACTTAGGTAGTTAGTCAACTGGAACATTTTTGATCCATTTGCTTGTTTGCATGCATTAATGCCAGAGAATTGTTTTCTAATTATTCATATCTAACCTGTAAAATCGTTCTTAAAAAATGGTCCTTTTATGTCTATTTCAGTATTTATCATCTTTGCAGAACACTGTTCCAAGCTCTTTTGGGGGCGGGGGGGAGAACACATTTATTCCCAAGGCATGTGGACTGAGGAATCTCTCACACAGATGGGGGTCGAAGCCATGGGAGTGGGCACGGGAGCCCTCAGAAGCCTCGGCTGGGAATGGGAACTCTCCATGCGGGGCAAACAAGAACTGCTTACTATCTGTCTACACTACACTGAGTTCTCGGAAATACTAAGAGGATAGGAATTTTAATACTCTAATTAACTAAAATTTTTTAATTGATATAACTTAGATGAGTAAATTAAATAAATTATGGAAAACAATTTCTCCTCAAAAGTAAAAGTAAAGTGAGGTGCTCTTTTTGTCGTTTTTGAGTCGTGGCTGCGGCATTCAGTCTCTCCTGTCACACGGCATCCTTCCCTTTGTGTCCATTTCCAAACCTCTCTGTAAAGACACTAGTCATCGGACTAGGGCCACACTGATCCAGTGTGACGGCGTCTTAATTTGGTTAGATCTGCAAAGACACTATTTCCAAATAAGATCATATTTATAGGTACCAGGAATTAGGACTTCACAATATCTTAGTGGGGGGCCCAGCTGATGTAGCTCAGTGGATTGAGCACGGGTTGGGAACCAAGAGGTCACGGTTCAATTCCCAGTCGGGGCACATGCCTGGGTTGCAGGCCAGGTCCCCAGTGAGGGCCATGTGAGAGGCAACCATACATTGCTCTTTCTCCCTCCTATTCTCACTAAAAAATAAATAAAATCTTAAAAAAAAAATCTTATTGGGGGAACACAATTCAATTCATAATATATTTTCACCTGAAAAATTAGTTGTCCCAATAGTATCAAATCATCCCACTTTTCTGTGCTGATTTCAAATGTCACACATCATATGCCACATTCTCAGTGCTCCTGGGACTGTGTCGATCTCTCGTATCTGTATCACACTTTTAATTATCGTGGCTTTGTACTGGGATATATTTCAACTTTTGAGGCCCTTTATTTCCCTTGTGTAGTGTGTTAAACTGGTCAAGAGCTCGTAACTGGATAAATTACATAGCCTCATACGAGTTGGATTAACTTTCTCTACCTTTTGGCTCCTCGTATGTTAACTAATAAGGGGATCCTCTCCTGACCATTCTGCTTCTTTAATTAAATCTTTTCCCTAAACTAAAACTGGAGTTATTGCATCATTTCATGCCACGTTAAAGTGCCTAAGATTACTGTCTGTGTCACGTTTAAAGGTACAGTACTGGTTTTTAATGGATGCATTGGATAATAAACTCCAACTTTGTAGGGTGATTAGTTAGCTTCATCTATGAGATACCATACTTGCTCTACGTTTTCCCCTTCTGAGTTTTTACATTCTGGGCCTTGGACTCAGTCACTTTCTATGAGAGCTACCAACCAGGAATGAATCAATGAACAGAAGAACAGATGTTATTGAACTGTTTTCAGAAATACTGCAGTTCTATTGATCTTTACAACACCCTATGGAGAAAAATTGCTATTCCCGTTTACGATGAGGAAACTATGAGTCAGCAAGTTAAGTGACTTGTCCAGTGAGTAGTGGAATGGGGATTCTACCTCATCTCTTTTTTGCCAGTAAATCTCAGCTGCTTGCTGGTGGTTATTTGCATTTTTGGTGGTAAGAAAGATGGTAGAGAATGTATTCTGGGATTTTTAAGCGCTGGTAAGAGACTATCAAAGTAGGGATATTTTAGAGGTAGTTAAAAACTAAAGGGGAGGGAGGACGAAGTAAGCGGGTAGAGGAAGATAAAGCCAGAGATAGATATCTGATGATTATCTATGCCAACAGGATGGAAGGATTGCTGGGTTGCAGTGTGTTCCCCAGTAAAGCTTAATGCTCATGTTTGGGAGATACTTTGAGATTCTCTACAGTGACCTGGGAGCTGAGGAATAAACAACACTAACATTTATTGAGTCCTTACTCTGTGCCAGGCATTGTGCTGAGTGCTTCCCTTGCGCTACCTCATTGCTACATCTCTGTATTTCCTGTTTTTTATAAGTGAAGAAACTAAGGCTTGGAGAGGAAGACTAACTTCCATCATGTCACATAGCTGGTCAGTGCAAAGCCATTCTTTCAAAATGAGTGTGATTGGGGGTTGCCAGGCACTAAGCTGGAAGGAGAGGGGAACTAGAGCACCACTGAGTAGGTTGAGACAGCCCGTCTCTCCTGCTGGTAAGAGGTCAAGAATCGCATGTTGCATGCATGTGTAAGGGTCAAGTGTGTGAGCCTGAGCAATGAGACATCACTTACTGATACTAACATACCCTGGCTTAAAAATTATAGCTGGAGGATGGGTGCTTTAAATTCAAAATCTCAAAGATGGGTCAACTTGAAGTGATCATGTCTAAGAAATCTCTCTCTTTAAAAAAAGATTCTATTTTTCCAGAGAGAAGGGAGGAAGAGAGGGAGAGAAACATCAATGTGTGGTTGCCTCTCATGCACCCCCTTTACTGGGGATCTGGCCTGCAATCCAAGCATGTGCTCTGGGAATCAAACCTGCAACCCTTTGGTTCACAGGCCGACACTCAATGCACTGAGCCAAACCAGCCAAAGCAGAAAACTCTTCTCTCAGTCAACATTATTCAGCACCTACTAAGAGCCAAGCACACACTGGTGGTGGTCCCTATTCTGACTATGTGTAGGGCAGTGGTTAACTAAGGGCAGGCGCTCTGAAGTCAGACCCTTGTGTAAGAACCCCAGCTTTGCTCATCGCCACGTGATTGGGGGCCAGTACTACTCTTTTCTTCAGTTTGCCGTGAAGCAGGGCTGATAGTACTTCACTCGTAATGCGGTATGAGATAATCTCATGGAGCCCTTGGCACAGTACTTGACCGATGGAAACACTTAATAAAAATTAATTACCCTGAGTGTGGGAAGGAAACAACTATTAAATCATCAAATTCTTAGTGGAAGGAAATGCTGGGGCTGCTGCTGGAGCATGACAAGGGGACCTCATTGAGGCTGGGAATCAGGTTGGCCTCTTGAAGTAGCATTTCAGCATAAATTAAATGGTGGCTGCCAGGATAGTGAGTTGGGAAGGAACTTCCAAACCTAACGAACACTGAATATAGGATTCTGAGCTGCAATTTTTTTTTCATATGTGAATGTACATAAGGGTGTTATTTTAACCCTCTTTTGTTCTCTCCCCTTTCAAACTGTCCTTTCATCCTCAGTTCAGCCGTGCCATCAAGCAGAGGCAAGCCTCACACCAGGAACTATTGCCACTTGCTGGCAAAAGCTAAATGGCTTTGTTTTGCACTGACCCAGATAAGGAACAACCTAAGCAGAGATGTTACAGCTTCCATAGTCGATGTTTCCAACCCAATGCCGGCCCTCTGCAGTATGAAGGTAGAGCCCCTACTTTGGGGAATACGGGATTTTTAAACACTGAAATATAATGGGCATATAATGTTAGTTTCTGGCATACAACAGAATGATTTGCTATCTGTATCTATTGCAAAATGGTCACCACAATAAGTCTACTCAACATCCATCATCACACACAGCAATTTTTTTATCTGGTGATGAGAACATGTACGATCTGCTCTCTTAGCAACTTTCAAATATACAATATAGTATTATTAACTCTAGTCAACATGCTGCACATTACATCCCTCTGATCTAACTGATTTTGCAACTGGAAGTTTGTACCTTTTGAATATGGGATGTTTAAAAGTGTTTAGGTGAAGAGTCTAGAGACTCCAGAAATCAAATGAACTTGATGTTCCGGGTTTCTCTGGGCATTTGGGGAAGGGCTGTGGGGATAAGAAATAGCATCCTGCGGTATTTGAGTACCAGGATGGGGACCCCATTGTAATGGGGGAAACTCAGAGAAGTGTATTTTGAGGGATTTGAACTCAGGTTTCACCTATCTCCAAAGTCCAGGCTTTTTCTACTGTGGTCTGATGTCTTTAGCTTTCTGTATTCAAAAAGGAACTTAAACCTTCCGCTTGTCTTTGAATACACAGCATGCTTTAACTTTGACAACCCTGCAACTAGCTCCAGAAATAGCCTTAGGTGAAGGCTGGAAATACATAATAAGTTACTTCTTAAGGTGCTCACACAGAATGCTTCAGTACATGAGATCAAAAAAAGTCATCACTTCAAAAAGGTATTTCCCTGTCTGAGTTTCATGAGGATTTTAACATTTTGCTTAGAAGCTCAGTGTACATCTTGTCAGACTGGCATGACACTTAAGCAGTTGTCTGGCCATGTTTACTTTTGTTCATGAATAATAAATTAACCGCTACTAACTCCTCTCTCTGCCTGCCAACTCCCAGAAAGTGAAGTCATAGGGAGGGCATTTCCATACTGTGCGTGGTTGCATAAGTCAACATTTTTTTCTTCTCTGGAAGCCATGAAAAAGCAACAGTGAAAATTAAAATTAAACAGCTTTTCCACTGGGAAATTTTGTTTTTAATTCTCTTCTTTAAAACCTTGGGATCGGTCAAAGTAATCTAAGTTGCAAATTGTTAAAGAATAAAATAGGGAAATATCTTACTTCAGAGCTAAAGAGGGAGTCTATGGGATGCATTTCAGAGTAAATTCCTGGTGTAAATAGTTGTATTAATATGAGCTAAAGAATAAAACAAATGAAATAAACATCTGACTCAGGGAGGTCTTATAAAAATAAACAACGAATTAAATGAAAAGGAATTTTAAAAGATAAAAGAAGATATGAATGAGACATAACATTTTTTTAAAAGTAAAATGTATAACTAATTACAAAATCTGGTTCCTTGAAAAATATTAAAGATAAATAACTAGCTAACAACTAAAAAATAAGAATAGGATGACAATATTATTCCTCAAGATAGAATATTATAAAAGGGAAACCACAAAAGCAGGGGAAATTGAATACCTCCTAAGGGAATAATTTGCTCAACTGTGCAAATAAATGTAAAAGCATGAATGAAATGGACACACTTCTAAAGTCCATACAATTTGTAGAAACTGAACCTGGAAGAGATTGAAAATCTAAAAAGACTAATGATCCTAGGAGAATTAGAACTAGAAAACTGCCAAAGAAATGCCACCCCCCTGGGTCCCTGTGCCCCACCTAGAAAAGCACCCGGGTGATTTCTCTGGGAAGCAGCTAATTCCTCGGTCACCCAGATTAACTGGCCCTGCTGAAGGGCTGGCCTTGGTGCCGCACAACGTTGCAAAGGCCAGTGTTGCCTGCGTGTATCTGACTGACCCCTAGTGGCCTCACAGATCAGAGAACCCATCATGACAACCATCCCAGGTCATAAAAGAGCAGAGAAGCATCTTCCTGTTCTCTTATGTTAAATCTTGTAAATTCCCGCCCACTCCTAATATATTCATTTTCATCAATCCACCAGACATTCACTAAGTGAACATAACCTACAACATCTTCTCAGGAAGAGCATTCAAGCAGAGGGGACAACTAGTAAAAGGTCCCAGTGTGGGGATGTACCCGGCATATTCGAGAAACAACAAAAAGACCATCCAGGCTGGAGCACCAAGGGTTAGGAACAGAGTTGTGAGAGATGAATTTGGAATTAACAGGGCCACGTGATACAGTCACCTTGCAGGCAATGGTGAAAATTTTGACTTTTTCATTCTGAGAGATGGGAAGATATTGGAGGGTTCTGAGCAAAGGCTCTGATCTGACATTTAGGGGGAACATCCCCCTGATGCGCAGGACAGTGGCAGAGGCAGGGAGAATGGAAAGGAAGCTGCAGCCACAAATCAGGGAAGAGATGATGGTGGTGGGGACCCGAGGGGGTGCAGTGGAGGGGCTGGCAACTGGCTGGATTCCAGTCATGCCATGAAAATCTTTCTAGAGTCGAAACAATGTACAGGCACATGCTAGGGCACAATGAGGGTCATTCAGTGGAATTTTCAAGATCAGTGAAAGACCTTGGTAAAGAACAGTCAAAACAATTTTAATAGCATCTTTTGTCCAGAAAAAATATGAATGTAGAACAGAAAAAGTTATCTTAATGAAGCCTTAAGTCCTGTGAATGGAGATTTTAAATAATATATTAGTGTTTATAGTCTGAAAATCAATCAAAATTAAAGTGGATCAGATGGATCATTATGTTTATTGCCTGTATTGGACAATGAAGTTCTTTTTTTTTTTAAATTCAAGTCCATAAACTATTTTGGAATGCATGACAATTATTTCCAGAATGCAGAACTGCTTAAGGTCATAGGTATTCCTTGGGAGATTTATTGAGGGTTCAGCAGATAAGAAAGGACAAATAGTTTCCCAGGTATTGTTACTATAGGCATGATTCTCAGCTGGTCTGAGGGGGAGAAGGGTGGTGTTCAAGTTATAATTCATTGGAGACCTTTTTTATTTTTTTTTAAGATTTTATTTATTTATTTTAGAGAGAGGAGAAGGGAGGGAGGAAGAACAATGTATGGTTGCCTCTCACATGGCCCCCGCCAGGACCTGGCCCGCAACCCAGGCATGTGCCCCAACTGGGAATCGAACCGGGACCCTCTGGCTCCCAGCCCGCACCCCATCCACTGAGCTACACCAGCCGGGCTCATTGGAGACCTTTTAAAAGCTCTCCTGCCACTTATTAAATTATAGGATAAGGGAAAGTGCCTAGAGCAGAAACCCATTCCATCCGACCCCTTGAATAAACACTCCAGCGCAGGAGTCCAGAAGATCAGGTTTTAAACACTTTTCTGAAGGCGAATAAGGAACACGTGGGCTTTCACTACCAAGCCCTGGCTGAAGAAACCGATGCTGGCTCCGTGGGGACTGGCTCTGCCACCATGCTCATCACTGCAGGCCTAGCACAGGGCCTGGCGTGCAGCACATGTCTGGTACACAGACTTTATTCTCTTCTTTTCTCCCTGTGGCTTCCAGCAGGCCAATAATTCATCTAATTAATGAATCATTATTAGTTATTTTTAAATGTGATCTGGGATTCTGGTTATACTTTTTATTATTAATTTTTAGAGACAAATATTGAAGTATTACAAATGATGTGACAAGGTGTCTGGGGTTTGCTTCAAAATAATCCAAGGGGCTGGGAAAGAGGGCATTGAGCTGGTAATTGTGGAAACCGGGTATTTGAGTACATGGAGGTTCGTTATGCTCTCTACTTTTGAAACACTTCTGTACAAATTCTTCTGCTCCCATATTGGTGGGATTTTATAATTTAATTTTATCTTTTCATTTACACTGAGGCATATCGGCAGTGTTGACGTTTTGCGGGCATGGTGTCACACACTTAGCACACTCAATGCTAACAGGGCTGGTTTGGTTTCTGAAATTTAACATAGCACGAAAGCTCACACATTTGAGAGAATTCGGGTTTTAGTATACTCTATGCTCTTCTCCCTTTCCCTCCTAATTTTCCTTTATTTGTTCTACAAAGTCAGTAACCCAATGGAAACCCAGATTTCATTCTCTGCTGCTTTGCTTATTAGACCTTGAGTTCAAATATTTTTTTCTTAACTGGAATTTGGAGAAATTTGCTTCAAAACAAGAGTATTAGTGTTGAAGATATTGAACATCAATAGTGCAAATACAGATTATCATGTCCCCTTTAATACCAACACTGTTGTCCTGGCAAAGTGGCTCAGTTGGTTGGAGCATCATCCTGTACACCGAAAGTTTGCAGGTTTGATCCCCAGTCAGGGCACATACAGGAGGCAGCCGTACGTTGTTTCTCTCTCACATCAATGTCTCTCTCTCTCTCTCTCTCTCTTCCTCCCTTCCTCTCTCTCTAAAATCAATTAAAATATATAACCCCAAGTAAAGATTAAAAACTAACTAACTAAATAAATAAATGCCAGCATTATTGCAAAGTCCTGAGTTCAGAGGGTATTATCAGCAAGTAAGTGAATGATGATGCCGATGAGGCCAGAAGGTAAGGAGCACCAAGAAGGTGCAAAGGGAATGAACCTGAGATATGCTGCTAGTTTCTTCTTTGAAAACCTAAGTTAGCTTATAAGCAATGGAAACTTCACTCGGAGGAAAAGGAAATAAGGAGTCTAGATTCAGAAGCCTGACACAGCATGGAGGCACTAGAAAACCTGGTATCATCTTCACGTACTGCGGTACGTCTGTTTCCCCTTGAGAGGCAGGCTTGAGGAAGGGGGGGCAATGTCTCTTTTATTTGCTGCTGCAGCCTTGCTGCTGAGAACAATGCCTAGCACATGATAGTGCAGCAAATACGTGTTAAATTATTGAGCGAATGAATGAATGAATGAATGAACAAATCAGTACTGCTCAGCAGCCATCACTATTCCTTACTAAATAGACCATTCTACTAAGAACTTGAAAGAGACTACGCAAGAGGAAAAAGAAGACAGAATATATTTCCTCTTCTGAGCTTCTTTAAAAAAATATCTTTGACTCTCTTGTGCTTTAGTGTACAGTTTTAGTGCCTCTAAAGATATGCGATAAAATTTTTTTGGTAAGAAAGAAGATATAGTGAATCATGGGCAAAGAATAAATGACCTAGTTTGATCAGATTTCCAAGAAGATATGAAAAAGATCTAACGTAGCACAAAACAATTTCTCCACTTCATCCTTTTAAGGACTCATTTGGTTTGACTTACTCAAAAGTTACTCAAAATATTTATCAGATTCATGGGCACTGAGGGTGGGAAGTCAAGGGAAGAAGTGGAGCATTACTTGAGTGGGGCTCAAGGCCACCGTAGCCTGGGAAGACCCAGGAGAATGGTGGTGAGCCCTGAGGAGAGCCAGAGGGTGCGGAGGGGATGAGGTATACCAGGGACACTAGTCAGAGAGCTTCCAATAAGGAAGGAAAAGGAAGAACCAATCAGAGACCCCACTTGCTTTGAACACTGATAGCTGTAACTGCCAAGCACTTTACTCAGTATCACCATATCAACAAAATTGGGGCTGGCAGCTCTTTGCCTCTAGGGCTCAAATTCCCTTAAGATTTCGTGAGTCCTCCTGTGAGCACCTTGCGTAACTCCTGCCCTACCCTGCGCTCCACCAGTCCTCGGTGTTTTTTTTGGCTTTTGTACAGCTGATGAATCCCTAATCCCTGCAAAATCAAGCTTCCACATCAAAGTGACTTATAGCAAATGTCCTCGGAAGCAATTTTTTTTACTTTCATCATTTCCCACATAATAATAAAATGTATTAACAAATAGCCCTGGCTGGTGTAGCTCAGTGGATTGAGCGCGGACTGGGAACCAAAGGGTCCCGGTTCAATTCCCAGTCAGGGCACATGCCTGGGTTGCAGGCCCCTGTGAGGGCCATGTGGGGAGCAACCATACATTGCTGTTTCTCTCCCTCTCTTTCTCCCTCCCTTCCCCTCTCTCTAAAAATAAATAAATAAAATCTTTAAAAAAATGTACTAACAAATAAAATTTGTGATCGCTCCAAGGAACCGCAGTTAAACTCACGTGGGGATGTGGAGCCCCATGTGGAGCACTTCCTCTCCTGTGCTCTCGCACTCGGGGAACACTGGTGGCCAGACCAGTCCCACTCTCAGCCATGGCGCCTAAATGCAGCCTCCTAGGCTTCCTCCTCAGTTTCTTCCTGATGTGTGTAGCAGGTAAGTGCTTCGTTTCTTTTTTATTGCTCACAGTTTTGTCATCTGAGTGTGTTCAAGGGACTGTTGGAAATGGCACTGATGCTTTTCTGGGCTTTGTAAAAATTTCAGCTTTCTTCTGTGACAAAATGCTGCAGAGTCAGTTTCTATCTGCAGCCTGACTAAATCCACGTGGGCTTACTGAGCAGCTACCACAGAGGAGGCACTCCTGGTGGGTGCAAAAAACTTCATGAGACCAGCGCACATCCGCCTGTCTCCTTACCACTTCTTTTGCCTTTGGGGGACATGATAGCTTAGCGGGTACAAGCAGGCTTCTGAGTCAGACTGTCTGAGTCTGGATTTCAGCTCTGCCATTTACTCTTTAAAAAAACTTGGGCAATTGACTTACTACCCCTATGCCTCAAATTTCTCATCTGTGGAATGGGAATTGTATTTATTGTGAGGATTAGATGAATTAATATATGCTAAGTACTTAGAGCCATGCCTGGCACAGACTAGAAAAAAGTAAAAAACATGAGAATTTGTTCTTGATACTCATGGAGAACTCTTCAAGAGCAGAGAACATTTATCACCCCAACACACTTCTGAGCAAGGCCATCAGAACCCCCAGTTAGCAGATGGGTACCTCTCAGTGCCAGTGGCTCAGGTAAGTTTCCCAAACCTGGGCAGTTGCCTAGTGACTGATAACGTAAAAACAGTTCAAGCCTCCATCTCCCAGGATTGCATGGAGTTATGTAGACTATGCCTTTGGTCCTTGGTAATACTAAGGACTAAATTAGCATAGATGGCAGGAACCCATATGCTGCCAAAATGATCCTGGCTGTACAGCTTACCAGAACGATAACCTTGGGCAAGATATGCAACTTCTTTAAGTCTCAGCTTCCCTATTGTAAAAATAAGAATAAAAATACCTGCCTTATTTGGTGTTTGTGGGAATGCAATAAGAAGTAAAGCGTTGAGCATTGTGCCGGATACATGTTTAATATTCATGTATATTCAGTGTTCAATGACCGCCAGCTGGGAGGAGGAGGAGAAGGAGCAGGAGGAGAAGGAAGAATACATCCAGCCTGTAGTTGTGCTGCTCTCGCCATTAGCTCCCCTCTCCCGAGGCTTCGTTCTTGCTTTTCTGTGGTGACAGGCAGGCTCCGGAGTTTGCTGCTGCACGAGCTCCTTCAGCTCCTCAGGGCTTAGCTTTCAGTCCATAAGAGGAAGATCACAATAGTAGCGTTTTCATAGAAGAGCTGCGCAGATTACAGGAGTTACTGCAAGTCAAAGCCTGAGTCTCTGGTACAGAGTGTCTTGTTTTGATGGTCGCGATGAGAGCGCTCCCCAGACAAATGAGATGTGGGGCACTGAGCCATCTATCTTCAGGGCAGCAAATCAGCTCTAGGCAAGGGCTTCAGGAATGTGTGCCTGTCAGCTCCTAAAAACTTTTGAAACTTTTAGGCACTAGATATTATGGATTAGGTAGCAATTTTAGTGAGTAAAATTAATGGTGACAATAGACTCTTTCCAAGTACATGCCACCACTTGATATACTGAAGGAGGTCCAAAAAATAAAAACAAAACCCACCAAATAACAGTATTATCACTATTTGGTTCATAGAAAAACACCTAAGGAAACATTAGGAAATAACAAATCTTTCATGCTCAGAACTGAGGTCATGGGCTTAGGAGTGTTTACTTCCACTTCAGTGATATTTGAGCAAAGATTTGAGGTATGTGGGTATTCCAGGAAAAGGAAAGGACTTTTGCAGAGTCTCTCAGGGAGACCACACCCACCACCACGGAGCAGGAGGAGAAAACGGGGTCAGGGGAAAAAACAGGATATGCTTCCTGACTCCTCCTTCCGCCCACTTCCTACCCCTTTTCAGAAACTCTGGATCTGCTGAGGAGGTAAAGCTTTACCTCTGCACATCTTAGGTTTATGGCTGGGATTCTTTAACAAAAAGAAATATTAACAAGAGAAAAACAAGTTATGAATGCATGCAGAGCACATCACAAAGGAGAAACCTAAATGAAGAGTAACTCAAAATGGTGGGTTAGAATGATATATGTTAGATGTGAGAACATTTAATGTTAGATGTTCAGTGTTAGAACATGTTTATCTTACATAGTATCTTCAGGGGGGGAAATACATTTGTAGAGACATGACAGGAGAAATGCAAACAATTTTAGGCTTCCAAAAGTGGAAAACACTGGAAAAGTTAAATATATGACAGGAAGCTGGATTGTTTGCAGATCCCTCTGGTGCCATCTCTGGGTTGGTAGGAATCTGTCTCGGGTAAAAGGAGACTTCATGTCCTGCTTTCAGGCAGGAAAGGGTAGAAGGTTTAAAAAGCTTTTCCTGAATATATTGCTTACTTGCCTTGAGCTCAAAATAATTTTCATGTCAAAGAGACATATTTTAGGGTGACATATTCTGGTTTTCTTCAGATTCTAGAAGAAAATTTTGTCAAAGATCTCTTGCCTCCATGGGACTAAGTGCAGGTGACACTGGGCTACCCATGCCACATGACCCAAGGAGGAAAGTACAAGCTATGTCCGTGCACAATTATCCCCTTTCCTGCCATGCTTGCTGTCGAGACCCTTCTCGGGGCCAGTAGGCTTTGTGGCAGGGTCTGGGCAGTCTCCCTCAATAGCATCTACCAGTTCATCTGAGCAATTGTGCTGGGCTGCCTGAAGCTGGGAGGCAGGCAGGTAAGCACAGCCATTCAGGCGTGGGACAGCAAAGCGACTACCTGGAATGCAGCAAGGTCACTGGGAGAGGTGCAAGACACTGAGGCAGGACCCAGAGGTTGAGCAAGAGCCTGAGAAAGGAGGAACCAAGTACTGGCCTGAGGTTCTGGAGCCAAAAGTGATCCCAGGCTAAATTCTGCCTCAGAGCAACAGCAATATGGTGGCTCCTAGGAAGGTGTGCGAGCGGCCTTGGTGGGGGTCTTTCATCTCAGTCATTACACTCCATGGCCATCGGGGACGGGACTAAAGACAATATTTTCTCACTGCTATATACTTCCTCTACAGTTTGGGAGTGGGGTGGGAGGATATATCTCTTACGTGTTTTTAGTCTGAAACACAATGGTTCTGAAACTTCAGTGTGCATAAAATGATCACATCGAAGACTCACAATGTTGATTTCTGGGCTTCACTTCCACCATCTGCACTGACAGCAGTGACTTTAGGAAATCTTGACTCAGGTATTACACTGAAAACTACTGCTGATAGCAATAGTGCCCGTATCAATTTTTGGTGTTTTTCCTTCTCTTATTATTTTAGAAACTCATCCAGCCCACGAGTCTCGGAAGCCTCAGAGAGTACATTTTCAGTCCCGAAATTTTCACAACATTCTGCACTGGCAGCCCGGGAGGGCTGGTGCCCACAACAGGAGTGTCTACTTTGTGCAATATAAAATGTAAGTGACTTGCGTTTTCTCCAGCTGATGGACATGGCCACTGGGAAAACATGGTCTAGAATGCAATGGAATGTTAGGACCTGAGCTTTTTTTCAGTTTCAGAGAGATTGAGGAAAAGCAAAGGTAGGGACAGGATTGTCGTCTTTCCCCTGGAGGCTACTTGGGAGACACGAAATGCATGATGGCATGCAGCTTGTTAGGGACATATGTCAGCCCTTGAAAACCCAGCACCAAGCCCTTACATGCTCCGCCTTTGGCATCTGAACAGAGTCTGGCACGTGGTGGACTCTCAGTACGTGTTCTTCAAGAGAGTGTTCGAAATGACTTGCTTAGCACACAGTAGGCACTTCACTAAATTAACATTATTGATACTAGGAAAAGAAGTTGTGGGACACCTGGAGGTCTGTGTGTAAGACAGGTTTTTATCTTAAAAGTCATTTTTTTAGAGTATGTTTACTATTTAGGAAATCCATTTCAAAAATTAATGACTCCTGTAAGCATGAACACGAATTGGGACGTGCCGATGCGTGTTCGTCTTGTGCGATCTTGCAGCTAGTTCAGGGGCATCGCTGCCAAAACTTAGATACGATCCACTCCCCTCCTGAATGGAGGCCTGGAAACAGAGGTCCCTGATTGGCAAATGGCAGGTTTTACCACTCATTTCCTGGGTTGGTTTGTTTCTTGTTGGTTTTTTAGGTTCTTCCTTCTCTTACTTAGTTTGCTATGCTGGCTGAGCATGAGACAGGAGTTGTTATGGTGTAGTTTTCAAGGTTTTTTCATCAGAAATTCAGAAAATCAGATGCAGCTATGGACCAAAATAACAATTTTTATTCCATAAATTGTCTCTCTATCATGATTTCATCACATCTCTCCAGCATGGAGTAGGTCCAAGGTCAGATTTTTTCATTAACTAACATCTCACTGACTTCAGAAGGAATATTTCTAGAAGTGTATCAGTCTTTAACTGCTGCTACTTTTCTTACATTTGGGTATAATTTACAAATCTTTACGATAAGTATTTCTCCCTTCCAAGAATAGACTTGTGCATAGTTGGACACACTTCCTGCATGTAGGGAGCTGGGATCGGTGCTCTTTCTGTCCTCCTTCCCCCGTCCAAAGTGGGCCTGTTCGTGGCCTAACATAAAAAGTGAGTTAGCATGACACTAATTAAGGTTAAAGTTTAGGGCAACATGGAAGAATTATATATTCGCAATACTTTTTCTTAAAGAGGGCTCCCAAACTTGTATACAATTCAGACTGCCTGGATCTATTCTTAGCTCTGTGGTGCTTCCCAAAGCACAGTGCAGAGTTTTGTGCTTTTAAGACCTTTCACTTTGGTCCTGCCCAGTGCGAGTGGGTCTACGGTTAATGTCTGTCCCACATGGGACAGGACAAAAGGACAAGGTATCACATTAAAAGAGAGATCAGTCATCGCAGCTGAATTCAGTAAAGACAATGTCTTAGCAATACATAACAATTAAAAACCGTCAAATTGTGCTCAATCTATGTTGTTGGTTCTGTTTTAATGTTACCTTCCGATATAAGGAAACTGCTAATACGTAGTTTACAAAGTAAAGACATCGGCCTATTCCTCATTCTGTAGAAAGTCATAGATTTCAAGTCCTCTAACAAATATTTTAGAAGGCTTTCTCCCAGCCTCTGATTCCTGCTCTGTTCTCACCACCACCTGATTGCATTTTCTTTGATTTGTGACTGACATGGAAGTAAGCATTAATCTTCCCTTTTGCTGTTACCCCATCCCTTGACCTCAGGACGAATCAATCTATCTGCCTCTGCCTCGCTAACTTTTTTTTAAATTTTCATGGTTACTCCTCCCTTTCTTCCGGCTCCTTACACAGCCCTAACTACAGCCCTTACTCGATTTTCAATAAAGAAATTGACCATATGTGTTGGCTAAGCATCACCTGAGATCAAACATAGCAGCAACTTCTCAGAATCAACCACATTACTCAACAACAAGCTGATGAGAAGTGAAGAAAACCACAGAGTTGAAACCTCTGAAGCATTAAGGATGTGGAGAGCTAGTTTTCAAAAACAGAAGTTGGTCCATATGGCAGAAGAAAACCTGAACTGAGTATTTAAATATTTATAGAAGGTTTCAGGATTGAGTTTATCTTTCAGCAAGAGATTACTCCGGTTAACATGAAGAAATCTTTTAAAGAATACTTTAGAGTAGCCATAAGCTTTCACAGTAGTACTGATATGGGAGGGTAATTTTCAACCAGTCTAAAAAACTAACAGACTGAAAAAAACTGCAGACTCATTCAATGGAAAAAGGAAACTCAGGTATTTCTGTTTCCCCTTCTATAGGTATGGACAAAGACAATGGAAAAATAAAGAGGACTGTTGGGGTATTCAAGAATTCTTTTGCGACCTTACCAACGAAACCTCAGATGTACAGGAGGCTTATTACGGGAGGGTGAGGACAGCCTTGGCCGGGTCCCACTCTGGCTGGACCATGTCGCCGAGGTTCACCCCCTGGTGGGAAAGTGAGTTCCATGAGTTCCTTTGCATTTGCTTTTCTTGCCCTTGAATAGCCCTCACTGAGCGCGGCCAGTTGTGAGACTGTGCTTTGTGGAGGTCCACCATCATTTCCCTGGATCTAATGCTCAGAACGCCACCAGAAGACAGTGCTCACTATCCCTGTTTCACAGGCCAGGAAATCAAGGCTTCAGTAGTTGCCCAGGTCTACCGGCCTGTATAACCTACGGCAGGATTAAATTCGGCTACATCTGACTGCAGAGCCGACACTGTAGCCCTCTGCCAGATTGTTACCTCCTAGGTAAAAAAAAAAAAAAAAAAAAAAGAGTTTTAGACAGCAGAAAGGAGCTGCACTACCCTAGATCCTTCCTAAGAATGGAGGTTAAGTTCCTGAAAATAATCACTAGAAGAAGAAGAAGATAATGTAAGATGTAAATTAAAAAATCATTCCCAACAGACCTTATATAGAAGAGTAGACAAAAAGGAAAGAGAAAACAGAGAGTGTTTAATGTGTATGGACACAGATACTCACAGCAAAACGAGAAAGAACATCAGGTATTTATTGTAGTGCTCACAACGCGACCAGTCGTGGAGCTGCTGCTCGTGTTTGTAACGTCTTCTCTCATTATTACGTTGGTGTTTACTTTGTTTCCAGCCAGCACCTCCGCTCTTTGGTCTGGAGGAATTTGCGTCCTTTTGGCCTTTCCTGTGTAAGCTTGACATAATCTTACATTAATTTTTTAATCACAGGATGTAGAGTTCTAAGAGATGCCTCAGAGGATACCATGCATACTTCTCTCTGCCCCCACTGTATCTACAACAGTTCTATTTCTCTCTGATAACCAGAACCAATTGCCCTAGACAAATTAAGGACCTAGACAAATTAAGGACCTAGACAAATTAAGACAAATTAAGGACCTAGACAAATTAAGGACCTAGACAAATTAAGACAAATTAAGGACCTAGACAAATTAAGGACCTCATTTTCTCCTTGTTGGTTAAATGCCCACCACGAGCTTCAAACAGTTAGGACAAAGCCTTAACTTCCAATTCTTTGAAACCTTTGCTGTCATAACCAAAAAGATTAAGGATTAGGTACATGGGAAACAACTACTTCATGGGCCAATCGCTGTGGGAATTTCCCCTCCCACTCCCACATCTTGTATCTTAAACCAGTGAATTCTGTCTGTGGGAGAAATAGCGCCACACATCGGTCACAGATTAGAACATATCCCAATCCATAGATGGCTCTCAAGGTGTTGTCTCCCAAACTGAGTTTTCCATGATCCACTTCACTTTTCTGTAAAACCATGGGCTGCTGAGTGATGAGCTATATGGTAAGGCTTCACTTCTTCCACATTTGCTTAGTTCTTGGGTCATAAGAAATACATCGTGGGCCACCAGCCTCATGAATAAGGTGTTCATTGCATCCGTGGAGTGGCAGTGATCAGGGGGATTGCTCATAAAAGCACTGAAGTAGGGAAGACAAATCTATAATCAGAAAAGTATCTACTCCAGCATCACTTGTCCCCTCCTTGTTGAAATGAATCAAAAAATCTACTATATAAAAGGAACTATATACTGGAGTTGGTTCATCTTACTGGGAAATTGGACACAGCCGTGTCAGTCCAGCCATGGCAAGACGAAGTCCGTACTGTTGAGTCTATATTTATTCTCCATCCATTTCACACACTATTTCGTTTATGAGCTTACCAAGCAAGTAGGGGTCTTTGGGGAAATAGGCCTTCACTGGCCCCACCTAGATTTTTTAAACAGCTTTATTGAGATATAATCACACCCCTTATATTTACCCATATAATGTGTACAATTCAATTTTAAGTATATTCACAGAC
Source organism: Micronycteris hirsuta (assembly GCA_004026765.1). Lineage (NCBI taxonomy): Eukaryota > Metazoa > Chordata > Mammalia > Chiroptera > Phyllostomidae > Micronycteris > Micronycteris hirsuta. Next base: position 55,821 of record PVJI01002825.1, on the reverse strand, counting down.
ATGTACAACCATCACCCACGCTCCGTTTTAGAACATTTTTATCACCTAAAAAAGAAACTCCACACACATTGGCATCCCCCCACCATTCCTTCACTTTTCCAGCCCTTCAGCCCTCAGCCAGACCAATCTACTTTCTGTCTCTACAATGTTCCCCATTTTTGACATTTCATATGAATGGACTCATATAATATATGGTCTTTGGTGACCGGCCTCTTTCATTTAGTATAATGTTTTCAAGGTTCATCTGTGCTTCATCATATTTTAGTACTTCATTTCTTTTTGTGGTTGAATAATAGTAGATGGATAGATATACCACCATTTGTGTATTCTTTCCTCAGTTGTGGACATTTGAGTGGTTTTCACCTTTTGATCATTATGAATGATGCTCCTTTCGACATTCATGTACAAGTCTTTATGTAGACATGTCTTTACTTCTTTGTGGCCCATAGCTCAGGAATTGCTGGGCCCTGTGGTGACTCTGTGTTTCATTGTTTGAGGAACTGCCAGACCGTTTTCCAAAGCAGCTGTGCCATGTAGTCCTGATTATCCACTTCCCAGAAACACTTACCTGACTTTTTGATTATAAAACTTCAGGTAAGTGTTGCTGAGGATGTAGAGAAGTCAACCCTCGAAAGCTCAAAATCTCATGGGATACTTTCCAAATGGTTAGCACAACTAAATGTGGTATGTGTTTCATCCAAAACGCATAGAGGTCTAACAAGCCCAGTGAAAGCTCCTCAGCAATAGAAGGTGCAAAGTAAACCCACTTGTCTTTTCCGCAAGTGGAAATGCCTAAACAAGCCCCAGAGGAAATTTAAATCCAGCATTTTGCTTCTAAAGCCCCTGTAGTGCCTAGTACTTTAGGCACAGCAAAGGCAATCAATCATATCGTGTGATCAGTTTAGTGGACCAACTTGACATCCTGTGAAAGGATCAATGACTCTGTACATTATATGTGACAGAGAGCCAGCACAACCGTGAAAGCCAAGTGAAGGAAACTGTTCTGGTACTTTCTAATTATTGGACAAAGGAAGAAAAAAATCATTCTCTAAAGCAGTAACTGTATATTAAAGGCTGTGCTGATTGGCTTCAGAACAGAGATACTATCATGAATAGAAATCACACCACGGTCACCATCTGAGTACCTTTACAGTTATCCCTGTTATTATTCAATCTTTTTTTGTGGGGTACAGGGGAGAGGGTATAATTCAAATAAATGAGTTAAATGGGGAAGTGATACATCTCACTGCCTCTGCATCATTCACGGTGTTTGTGATGCACAAAACTCTGCAGTTCCCCCAGGGATACAACAGTACTTTTGATTTTCTATTCTGTTCAAAGGAAGAATTCCACTGGCTTCCATTTGACTTTTCATCCCATAGTAAGTTTCATGCCACAGCTCAGAAAACCAAAATGGAAATTGATTCTGTCAGCTGTATGCATCTATATCTCATTGAATTTGCTTTTATTATCTGATAGCTACAAGAACCCGTGTTGCATTCCAAGTCCCCAAGGATTACCATCAGCTCAGAATCAGGATCCATTATTAGGCAAAGCAACTGTACTTACCTTTCTCCATTTTGCAGTTACCCTCAGGGAAGGATGAAAGAAGATTTATCTTAAAACCTATAGCATTATTACCTCACTTGCCTTCCAAATTTCACCCTAATGATCTAACTGGTACAATGTCCTCCATTAGAGCCAAACTATTAATAATTGGATCATGGCCAAAATGCTAGATGCAATGGAGTTTAGAAAAAGTCATGTTTAAGTTTTCTCTTCCTTCAACTAGTAGGAGAGCAGAATGAGAATTGAGCCAACCAATCCATGGCACCTAGCACATTGTTTCTCGGAGTAACTTGAGATTCGAGCTCAATCCACTGCACCCACAATTCTCTCGCTGAAGAAAAGGGGATTGCACGACTAAGCTGGTATACTCCAGTGAGGGGAGTTTTTCAGGGTGGTGTGCTTATTGTATTCAAGCCTGGAAATGGGGTCCAGTGTAAATTTATCCATCAAACAAAGCCTTCTTGATTATGACCCATTAGGATACTTGGTAAGATTAGCCAAAGACACTGGCTGAGATGAGGTGAAGCTTTGGCTCAATTATCTTTAAATTGAGATAGTGTTAAGAATGGTTTGTATTATTTCTAGACCCTATTAAGAAAAAAAAACTTAAAAAGCTTTATGCGGGGACCTTATAGGTAGAAGAATAAGAAAACCAGTGGATAAAAATAAAACAGTTAACATCGGAGTGACTTTTGCTGAAACAATAGTGAGAGCCCCTCACTCTCTGCTGTCTCTTCACCCTCCAACTTTGCCTTCTCCTGCCACAGATCCTGAGGCTTTCCGAGAACATGTTTTAGAAAACACAGTTCTAGGGTGTTAGGACAGTATGTTCCTAGAGTCTGTGCTATAGGCCTAAGGAGCCAACTGGATGCATCGACCTACCTGGGAACTATTTCTGAGTAGTGGGCATTATTTTAGGTTACAAGGTTCTGGTTCCTGGAGTCTATCTAGAGACAAAGCAATATTAAAAAAAAAAAAGCTTCTTAAGTTAAAAGCAGCATTTGAGGTTTTAGACACCCAAGGGAAATATTTATACGGATCCAGAACTACTAGAGACTCAAATTTGTGGGTCATTTGCATATAGTACAATGAGCATTGATAGAATTGTGTAGGAAAAGAATATTGTCTGGGAGGGAATGTTGAATAAGACCAGGTATTGAGAGATTCCTGACAAAAGATGCCTTAGTTGGGGAGGCAGATCTTAAAAGAAGACTGAGAAGAAATAAGTGTACTTTTAAAGCTGAAATAGAATCTATTAGTCTTTGTAAATAAAGAAGTATCTTCAAAGAAACTTCTCACATATTTATATGGTAGGTGTCAGCAGTATCTCTTCATAATTATTTTTGCCAGGTCTCTGAATTTAATAATATTTGTTGTTAAGCAAAATGCATCCATGTGAACATTACATTTTTTAAATGATTTGTCAACATTTCCTATTCTTTTCTCCAGCAAAAATAGGTCCTCCGGTCATGAATGTAACCCAAGTTAATGGATCTTTATTTGTGGTTCTCCGTGCCCCAAATATACCATATAGAAACCAAAAAGGAAGAAATATGTCAATGGAAAGTTACTATGAGCTGGTATATCGAGTCTTTATAATTAGCAATTCACTAAAAAGGGTAAGTTCAGGTGAATAGATAAGTCTGGCATTTTTTTCTTTTGTTCATTTGAGTAACCTTTTAGCCATAAAATATCCTCTCTCTTGCTATTGTATCCCTCTTATTTCTTTCTTATATATTTTCTAGTTCCTTCTCACTCACCCTCATTGATGAGGAATTAGTGCTCGGCGGTGCCTTCAGAGTGTGTGTGTGTGTGTGTGTGTGTGCGCGCGCGCGTGCGTGCGCGCGCGCGCGCACCTCTGCATCTTTTCAGTCACTTGCCTTGTCTCCACTCAGTCTTCCCCGCATGTCTAATGATCAGCATTAGCATCGTCTCTTTCCATTTCCCTGCCACAAATATTCATTTGTATGGACTTCCTACAATTTATTTTAAAGTGGCTTTTGGATCAGAGCATTTTATACATTTGTTCCCATTTTGCTACAATATTTTAATTCATTGTGTCTTTATCTTGATTTGGTGGTTAGTTGAATATTCCTTTTTGGGTGGCCATCTAAGACAGGGATCCTTGAGTTCTAAGGAAGAGAACCCCGTTCAATCTCGTTCAAATAGAAAATAGATAGGTGGATGGGAGGAGTTTAACCAGGAAATGACAAGCAATCTTATGGACAGCCAGAAGCACCAAGTACAGAGCTGCCAGGCTCTGTAGTGGCTGGGAAGGCGAAATGGAGAAGCAGGGCTTAGAGGAGAGCCCCTATCTGTCTCTCTGTGGTCACCCGTTGCATGTCTACAGCTGTCTCCAAAGCTATGCAATTGTCCTCGCCGCACAGTTCAAATTCTGGAAAAGAGCCTGACCACCGGGTCAAGGAATCAGCAGCCCTCACATATACCCTCACAGCCACCTGACCTGCCTGTTTATCCAGGACTCTGGAGAAGGAAGCTGTGTCTGGGAAGAAATCCTACAGCCTGTCTACTACCATGACCAGGAACAACTTATGGAGGGCATCAAAAGTAGAGCAAATCAGTGACTTACTGAAAACCATTTATCATCTCTTTTATTTTCTCTGTGTATAGGAGCAAAAGGTCTATGAGGGAACTCACAGAATTGTGGAAATTGAAGCTCTAACACCTCACGCTGGTTACTGTGTAGTAGCTGAGATATATCAGCCGATGCTAGACAGAAGGAGTCGGAGAAGTGAAGAGAGATGTGTGGAGATCCCTTGAAGGAGTGTGGTGTGCTCTGCGACATGGAAATCAAAAGCTCTCTGAAAATGGGTTGGCTCATGTTTGAAGGATCTCATTGACAACTGTTTTTATATTTTCTTAAAGCCATGTTACACTTTTGGATCTTCTCTGTTTATCCATTCTTTCTTCTCTTCTATTTGATTTGTAAACTAAATTTAAGCAACATGCCCCGCCCCCCGCCACAACACATTAGAATTTAAAGAAGAGGTAGAGAATCAGGGCTGTATGAAATAGAGCTTTACTTCTGAAAGTAGCATCCCTACCAAGAATCTCCATTCTTCTCATTTAAGAACCATGAAATAGTAGGCACTTAACAAACTGTAGTTGAATTAAGTTTCGACAAATGGCATTATAGACAAGCAACCCCAAAGCATTCTTTTTCACTCTCTATTGAGACAATTTGACATAGATGTACCAACTTTTATATGAATGAAATTTTTACATGAATGAATTATTTTCCCATATATTTCTATTTTATATGAATATAAGTTTTCATGCCATTATTTTTTATTAAAATTATTTTTACCTGATGAACAATTTTTTATCTACATAAATAAGAATAGTATTTGAAAAAATACCTCATGGTATCTGGATTAATATTTAGATTAAGATGCTCCACAATAACCTCCAAATACCGAAGAATGTCACTTGATTCAGTTTCCCTTGTTTAGCACATATTCACATTAAGTTTTTATTTCTGTTTTTGTTTTTTAATATCACCTTAGAAGAATTTAGCCTTATTCTTAAAATCAGGTATAATATTTTTCAGCAACAAAGTAAGAAAGGAATCTTAACTCTAATTCATACCACACTTACTACTCTACCCTCCCTACGGAGAGTCTCTTGCCGGTTGCATGTTCGTAATTTCCATGTACAAGGATCTTATGAATGGCAGTTTGACTGGGGATGAGGAGGGTGGCGGGGTGCAGTGCATGGGATGGTTGAGGACCAGGCAGAGGTGTTGGCTTGCGGCGGAAAGCACACAGTGGGTGACTGGTGACCTGGGAGAGGGTCTGGTGCTGACAGAGATGATAAGTCCAGTTAACGCCCTCCAACGATGTCCTAGCAGCTCCCCTGCCCACCCCGCCACCCCAGGAAATACGTGTGGCCTAAAGCTCAGTGTACGCGGCAGAAAGCTGCCTTCTTGACTCTGGGCTCAGTCTTACATATCTGTGTAAGGTTGTCTTTGTGTGACAGGTTAGAGAACATTTGTAAAATTCCTCATGAAAATTGCTCCAAAATGTGATAAAAAATATAGTAAGTACTTCTGGGTATATAAAGTTATACACAATAATAAATGGATTAAAAATTATTCAGAAATCCATGGAGGGAGAGAGGGAGAGATGCAACAAGATCAGGAGAACTGGTTTTATTGCTTTCCCCTGTGGCCAGAAAAAAATGAATTGAGCATAGAATGACAGACAAAAAGTTACTTTCATCTATGTTTTGAATTGTGCGTGAGGAGTAAGGGTCGCATGTGGCCAGCAGCATTCATGTTTAGGAAATTCAACAGTTCCGAAGACTGATTTAAAAACCAGTTATGGTTGCCTCATGAAAGTTATTAAGTAGCATCAAGCTTTGGTTTTATTTTTTCTGTTTTGCTTTGTGTTTGCTTTCCTGTGTAGGCAACTCCCTTAGGCATGCTTTGGCAAGAATGAAATACTTTGTGAAAAATAATAACTGTTCAGTTTTCCTTGTGTTAGGAATATACTGTCATCCTATTTTAATAAATCTTTTAAGTTTTGCTCTGCACTTTGAAATATTTGTTATTTGGATTATTTAAGAGAAGGTTAAAATGTATAAGCTCTTTGCTACGGTGTCAGAATTGACAAGCCCTGGTCTCCGCTCATCTCACTCTCTGCACCCCCATGCCAACCTGTGCAGGAAGGTAAGGCAGCAGGTTGTACAGAACTAAGAGAAAAACCCCTGCAATTGATCTCATCAGAATAAGGGTAGTAGTCCAAAGACAGGGACCTTGACTCCAATGCCCCAAAGATACAGATTTTTTTCCTTATAAGCTAAGACCTCAATTCCTTTCAGCATTTCTTCAACAATAGCTGGTCTCTCTTTACCGGCAGCACCTGGGCCTGACGTGGGCGGGGGCTGCCCCACTGGGCGTTCCTTCCTGTCTCAGGAGCCCTGTGCCTTCTGACCTCCACATGGTTACAGAAAGCAACTAGTTATGCTTGACTGATGCTCTCGTGAATGAGACAGGCCTGCCAGGTATTTGCATTTGGGGCTTTTTTTCCCTGTAAAAGATTAATCTAGAAGCAAGTGCTTTGCTGTGAGTGAAACTCACTCCAGACATACTGTGCAACTGGAAGTATATATATTTTAGACAGAAAGACCCTTCATCCTGCCCCCAACTCATACTTTGCCCAAAGCTGAGGGCCCGGGAGATGGGTCTGTTTCATTGAGGAAGTCTAGGAAGGTAGGGGATGGGTGAGAAGAATGGCAGCTAGTGTGACCTCTGCAGAGTTTATTCTTTTTTTCACACTAACCCCAGGATTCCCACACGGCAGCCCCCAGAACTCTGCTCACGATCTCCCTTCCCTGTCCCTTTGTCACTTCATTATGTCTAAACTTTTTTATGTCTACTATAACCTCTAAATATTGAGAGGAACATTGCTAGAAAGTCTATAGTTCCACAGGTGATACAATTAATGCAGTTTGACCTCAGAAAAGCCCTTCAAAAATGTGCCTGTGATTCTGGTCAGGACTTTAGCAGAGATGTTGTTAGCCAATGTCTTACGAGTCCAGCAAATTCTCCTCTTGGTTATATCCCTTGGTTGGCCTCACGGCTACCTAGCTACTAAATACATGTGGAATTTTATTTGTACTCATTTTCATAATAGCAATCAAGGCCCCATTAAACATTCTTCAGGAATCATAAGGCTGTGTGGATACTATAACCAAAGAGCCAATACTCCCTCTTATTCTATTAATATAATATTCAAGCTAGAAAAGTCATTTTAGAATGCTCCAAGTTCAGGCCACAAATGTTGACTGATAGCTTAATATATACTCAGGACAATGCCCGTGGCTCTATTCCATATACTACATCAACAATGTCTACAGAACTTGTTTCAAAGGTTTACAGCACTCTTGTTCTCTCCCCCTCTTCACACACACACACACACACACACACACACACACACACACACACACGGAGCATCTGCCATTATAGGCTCCTAGCATGTCATCTCCACTGTTTTGAGAACAGGCTTTGTAATTCTGTCTGAATTCCAGCCAATACCTGACTTCACCACTATCCTTCACCTTTGCATAAAAAACAATATTTTACATTGTTTAAAATTAATCTGTTGTTTTTTGTTAAACTAACTTTAGCAAAGAGGAATGTTTCCAGAAACAGTTGCTTGTCAACTCTTCATCAGCCCAACAGCCTCCAAGTTGACTTTTGTTCTTGTTTTTGATGTTGCAACTACACCCCAAGGCACAGAGCCTGGGCCATCAATAGTTTTGCAACAGTGGCAAGAATGGAGCTGTGGAGGCAAGGTACTGACAATTTGCCAAGACCTCCACAAGCTAGAACCTACTGCCATTAATAAGTATTCCTATAGTTCAAGTTCATTATTAAAAGTAATCAATCCTCTTTTAAGAAAAAGTAGTTGAGATCATTACTCTTGCTTTTCATAAACCTATAAAAGGAAACGTGAACTCCCTTCCCTTCCTACAATTAAGGGAGAAAAAACAACAATCTAATAGAAAAGCAACCCAAAGTTTTCCTTCAGTGGCACAATGACTAGTAGGCGTGGACACACTCTAAGTATTTGTTGAGAAATTCAATCACCTACCTTGTGCAGACATTTGTTATACTTTCAGGAAGCTTCATATTGGAATCTCTGTCTTAAGTTTGAGGGATCCCCGGGTTATGAGATGGTAGCGGGTTCTCGGTCTCCAAACCTCTCTTGCAACTAAGGGGCAAGTACCAAGGCCCTGCCAATCTGATGCCCCTGCCCCAGACTTTGAATTGCAAGCTTGGCCACAAATGAGCAGTCTTGTGGCTAATCCATTCTGGCCAGGGCAGTGGCAAGCTGGCACAGAGACAGCTGTGGCTACAGTTTTGGTGGCAGTAGCCCATGTCTCGCGTTAGACCTCTGAGAGAGGTCACTGCAGTGGCCCGGTGGCGGCACAGGAGTCGTTAATGGACGAAACTGTGACTCAGCTGGGACACTGTTCCTGGCTTCGCAGCCTCCACATCTGGTTCTCTTCCCCACCTCAGCCCCGTGGAAAGCCTGTGAGTTACCCAAAATCCTTTTATTTTTTTAAAATTCTTATAACATATAAACAAAAGTACACAAGTCTTAAGGATATAGGTTTGTATTCTGTACATACTCCAGATCAAGATCGAGAATAGTTCCAATAGGCTGAAGGCTTCTTTGTAGAGGCCTCCCTTTCAGGGTCCCTCAGGGGCAACCACAGTCCTGATTTCTATCCTAGGGGCGGGTTTTCCCTGTGTTTGAACTTCATATAAATGAAATCCTACAGCGTATAGTCTTCTGCACGTGGCTTCTTTCTTTTGATGTTATGTCGATGTGGTGGCATGTATCAATTGTCCATTTTTTAAATTAACGCACAAATTTCTGTTGTGTATCTGTAACACAATTTATCCATTCCATTCATGGACATTGGGTTGCTTCCAGTTTGGAGCTATCACAAATAAAGTTTCTACAAACTTTTTATGAATGTTTTTGGTAGACATATTTATGGATTTCTGTTGGATATATTACCCAGGAGTAGATCATTGGGTTTAAATATGTTTAGGGTTAGTGATTACTAACAAATCCATTTTCAAAGCAATTGTTTCAGTTTACACTTCTACCAGCAATAAGAGAATTCTAGTTGTTCTACATCCTTGTACATTCTTGGTATTGTTATTATTTTCAATTTTAGCCATACTGGTGGGTATTTAGTCATGTTTCATTGTGGGGGGTGTGTGTGTGTGTGTGTGTGTGTGTGTGTGTGTCTTTAAGTGAGCATGTTTTAAAGATTTAACTTATGAATATGGGAACCAGAAGGATGGCAAAGCTTATTCAAAGGATTATAGGAGTGGGAAAAGTATTTAGAGTCATTGAAAGAAAGAATGCTAATTTAGATACAAACACAATTAATGTCCTGCACATCAATAAAACTGTAACTTTTAAGGTTCTCTTTTCCTTGGAAAGTCATTTTTCTCTCCACAGGAAAAAAATTATTTGCCTTACTCTAGTGAGAATCATTTATATGACATTCAATTTTCTAAAAGTTAACACCTATCTCGAGTTGTAAAATATCCTAATAAATAGCAATTAGTGCGGCAAGGATGAGCTTGTTGGACAATGAAGAGACTTGTAGTTCCCTGCTCCTAAGAATTTACTAGATAAACTGAGAACCTGCCAAGTTTGAGTTTAACCCAAAACAGGAGTTGGCTTTCTAGCCAATCCAGGCTACAGGACAAGTCGCTCAGCTAATCTGTTGTTATGACCCAGAATAACCAATTCGTTGTGTGCTTGTGGACAAAGCTGAAAAGTAACTGACAAGACACCCTGTAGAAAGCAGTGAGGAAAGGTATAGAAGAAGAAAGGAAATTTTAAAAATAAACATATACGTACATATGTATGTTTAGGTATAAATACACAGGCATATATGTTTATTTTTTAAATTTCCTTTCTTTTCTACCCTTTCCTCACCCCTTTTTATAGGGTGTTGGTAATTGTAACTTTTCAATGTCATCAACTTTGATGGCAAAGAAAGCCACAGCAAGGGAAAGATTCCAGCATCGTCTTTCTGCAGCTGGAGATGAGACTGTAGTAGGAACTCATGATCTCCCTCCTCTAATATGCACTCCATGTTCTAGTTGTCTTTATCCCTGAAACTGTTGAGGACGCGTGATGGGTGACTGACCCAGACCTTCCTTCCCGGGGCCTCAGAGCCTCATGTGAGTTTAGTTCCAGTTCTAAACATTAGTTCTTCAACATTTGCCACTGGACATGGAAGGACTGGGAGAAACCCCAGAGAAGGTCTTGGGTGCCAGACACGTTCCTCCCTGACTGCATTGGAGGGAGCACTTATATTTATTCTTGAAGGTCAGGACAAGCTACCCCAGGCAGTCCATGACCACATTTGAGGTACGCACACTATAGCGTGAGGAACCTAAATTTCCACATAGCAGTTTCAGTTTCCAATCTGTCTGAGCCATTGGAATTGAGTCTCTGTTCCTCATGGCGGGACATAATCCCCAGCTAATAAAACAAATACAAGACTGTAAAGTCCTTGCTTGTCACACATAGTCTGTGGGACTTTATTTCATAAGCCTGCAGACTGAGAGAACGGGAAAGCCTCGTGTTCCCTCTCCTTGGGATGTCCCGCCTCCCTTTTCACTTGGCTGGCAGCTTATCCTGCAGGTTGCAGCTTAATGTTGTTTCCTGGGAAGGCCTCCCCTCACTCCCTACCTAGAATAAGTCTCCCTACCTCTATATTACTATGTTTCATAAGACTTTTTCTCCTCATTGGAATTACCATACTTTTTGCCTATTTTGCTTGTTTACATTCTTTTCAACTCTCCCCAGGCTCCACTAGATTTAGCAGTGCCGCAAGCAAGGCTGCTCTCTCTTGGTCTTTGCTGATTCCTCATGACCTAGAACTGGCACATAATTGGTGTTCAAGCATTGTGATGGAATTAATTAATGATTTTTTTAAAAAAGATTTTATTTATTATTATTTATTTTTAGAGAGAGGGGAAGGGAGGGAGACAGAGAGGGAGAAAAACAGCAATGTATGGTTGCCTCTCACATGGCCCTCACTGGGGATCTGGCCTGCAACCCAGGCATGTGCCCTGACTGGGAATCGAACTGGGACTCTTTGGTTCCCAGCCCGCGCTCAATCCACTGAGCTACACCAGCCAGGGCTAATTAATGATTTTTTAAAAGCAAAAGCTGTATCAGATTTTAGTTTTAGGAAGATCACTCTGGCTATCACATGACAAATAGATGGGTGGAAACAACACTTGATCAGAGACTAAGCAGGAAGTCTGTGACAAGGCCTAATAGTAAGACACAGCCAGGGCTTCTTGGGTTTGGGAGCAAAATTCTACCCTTTTCAGCAAATAACTAGTCTAGTTCTGGAAAACAACTATTGGCTTGTTACCAGGCTCTGAGGGAGGTTCAAAGGCTGACCATCGGATGCTAGGTGACCTGACCTTCCAATCCCAAATGGGTGTTCTCTTGGATCATCAAGCTAGGAGGAAGGGGTCATAGTCAAGGCTGGACTCAAATATGTTCTTACAGCACAAATAAGCTGTAGGACCTCTGAAATCAACAGACAAGATGACCTACTCTGAGAACATGTGACCCACTCAGCCTCTTCCCAGACACAATAGTTTTTCTCAATGTGCTCGCGAGCAGCTGTCCATTCCATAGGGATGGAGATTGTTATACCTGGCTTGGAAGCATGAGCTTCCTCTGATTGAGGCTGATCTGGCTACTGTCAGTCTGAGTTCCCTTCAGCAACAGCAGCAAGCACCCTGTGAACACCTTGTATGTTATCACATCTTGGAGGAGGCAGTGATTTGTCCCCACTGGAGTTCCTGATCTCCCTACTCCTTCCACATCTAGATTTAGGTTTTCTCTCCTAGCCTATCATGCTTCTGTCTGGCCCGGACCTATGAACTTACTAAGTGTCGTATTCACTATCCAGGAAGTCCAGGAAGCTCAGAGAGTCCCAAAGAAGCTGGACCCAAGGAAGCACACACCAAGGCACATCATCATTACATTACCCAAGATTAAAGATAAGGAGAGCATCTTAAAAGCAGCAAGAAAAAAGGAGAGAGTTACCTACAAAGGAGTGTCTGTAAGGCTATCAGCTGATTTCTCAAAAGAGACCTTGCAGGCAATAAGAGGCTGGAAAGAAGTATTCCAAGTCATGAAAGGCAAGAACCTACATCCAAGATGACTCTATCCAGCAAAGCTATCATTTGGAATGGAAGGGCAGATAAAGCACTTCCCAGATAAGGTCAAGTTAAAGGAGTTCATCATCACCAAGACTTTATTATATGAAATATTAAAGAGACTTATCTAAGAAAAAGAAGATGATCAAAAATATGAATAGTAAAATGACAATAAACTCACAACTATCAACAACTGTACCTAAAAACAAAAATAAAAGGAAACTAAGCAAACAACTAGAGCAGGAACAGAATCATAGAAATGGAGATCAAATGGAGGGTTATCAGTGGGGAAGGAAAGGGGGTACAGCGGGGGAAAAGGTACAGGGAATAAGAAGCATAAATGGTAGGTACAAAATAGACAGGAAGAGGTTAAGAATAGTATGGGAAGTGGAGAAGCCAAAGAACTTATACGTACAACCCATGGACGTAAACTAAGATGGGGGAATGCTGGTGGAAGGGGGGTGCAGGGCTGAGGAGGATAAAGGGGAACAAAAAAATGGGACAACTGTAATAGCATAATCAGTAAAATATATTTAAAAAATAAAAATAAAAGTCTCCTTCAATATGCAAAAATTTTCGATATGCATCAATTTAAAAAAAAAACTTAGATTTAAATTGTTTTGGACTGTGCAACCCAAAAACTTGTGAGTGTAACAGGGTGCAGCCAAGGGAGGACCCCAAATAGAGATTTGTAATGGGGTCCAGAACTTGGTGTCCAGGAAATATTAGAAAAATATATCTATATAGAATGTCCTCACTCCCACAAGTCTGAGCTAGGGGATAGGATGCATGTAGCAGGGCCATTGAGAGTTGCTTTGAAGAGCAACAGTTTTGCAGATAAACTCTAGAATGGTCATTTAATATATCTACAACCTTTAACTGGTCTCATAGATATGTTAAACAGCTGTGGCCATGCTTTAATCCAGGGGACTGGGAGTGACTTCAACCCATGATGTAACTGGGAGGCAATTCCCCCTGCTTACAGAGCCTGCATAAGAGCTTGGAGATGACTGGCTCCACGCCATGGGGCCACACCTGCCTGGACTTACTATGGCAGCCCAGTAAAGCTGGAAAAAATACAGGAACGCTGGCAGCTGTGGCCAATTGTGGGAGGAGTGGGAAATGGGGCTGCAGAGGAAGATTGGCACTGGGATTTAAACCCAGGCATGGCAGCTATGCGGGGTCTTTTTGGGATCCCTCGGCTTGGGCAGAGAAGAACCACGGACTTCTACTTCTTTTCTGAGATACGGTACCCCAGACTGGGCAGAGCAGGGGAAAGAAGGACTGTGTGTTTGTGGGTATTCTAAAGGACTTTGGGATCTCAATTAATACATTAAGTCATTACTCTTAAATCTGGATAACTTTAAATACATAATTCCTTTCCTTTTCACTAATCTCTGGCATTGAGAGATGTTTTTCCCTGGTGGTGGGCAAGGCGAACCTCGTACGGGGTGGGGTACCCCCGGAGCACAAGGGTGGGTCAATTTGGCAATAGTATATCATTCCACACCCCGCCCCCCTACCCCCCCACCCCGCCCCGCCCCACCCCGGGTCTGTTCTGTAACAGGAGATCTGCTCAAGTATGTACAACATCCTCAACAGTGGCTTTTGTGCCAGGAAAAAAAAAATTACTCAGGGGATGATAGCATTTTGTTCAGTTGGTACTTGACTTATGAAAACGACAAATTCAAATTTGTTGAGGTTTTTGAAATTCCATTTATAAGCCTCATTACTGTGCTTATAAGGCTGGAAACTTTTAACAATCACTTTTAAGAGGGTTTTTTTATAACTTAATTTAATTATTTTAAATATTTATGAATTTAAATATTTAAATTCTACATCATCTTTGCATACTTCAGTTACACAGGAAACAAGTTCTCAAGACCTGTAAGAGGTCCGTTGTTTTACCCTCCTTGGAACCTAACAAGTTAGCCTGTCAAAGTTTCCTGGGCCCTGACGGAAGCCAGGAGACTCCTGGCTCAGAGATGAGGGGCTCTAATATTCACAGCAATGGCAGCAACCAGAGTATCAGCATTTTGCATTGATTCCCTGTTCAACAGGTCGGGTGAGGACCCAAACCAAATGTGATGACTACATTTAATGTGGCATCCTGGACGGGATCCAGAAACAGAGAACAGGGCATTAGGTAAAAACAAAAGAAATCTGAATAAAGTATAGACTTCAGTTAATAATAATGTATCAGTCAATATTGGTTCATTAATTGTGACAAGTACACCCTACTAATATAAGATGTTAACAATAGGAGAAACTAAATGTGGGGCATATGGGAAATCTCTGTAGTATCTTCACAAAATTTTTGGTAAATTTAAAACTATTCTAACATAAAGAACATTTTTTAAGTTGAGTAAATGAAAAATATTAAATAAATGAGAATACATATTGCACTTGAATGTTGAAAACATTGTGAAAATTGTAGTCAATGGCTGAAGCGTGGGAACACTTGTTTTGCACATAATGAGGAACGTCTGAACTCTCTGTGATCACTCATTCTTTCCCACCAGTGTGACAGGGGGAGATGTGTGATCGAACCACAGCAATATCCACCCGTGGGTTACAACTTCAGATGATCCTTATGCATCACTAATTAGAAGAGTTTTTCACCAACCACCCTGAGAATAAGCAGAGACTAACCACTGAAAGCAGAGCTGAAACTTCTTCAAGAGTGAAACATCCTTTCTCTGGAGGGAACTGGGGTTTCTTGACGTCTGGGTTCTCAGGGGATTTCTTAGGTGGGGAGTCACTATCAACACCAGGCTCTGGTTTACCACAGGGGTGTGGCTCTTCGGAAGCCTTGTGTCTTGCAGCAGACCCCTCGGCAAACTTGAGTTTTTACCTACACAGACAAGGCTCCTCACTCTGGGAGTGGGGAGAAGGAATTGAGGACCATACCCCATGATGCCCCAACCTCAATAGCTCCTACTGTTTGTCTTCCCAGCCTGTTCAAAATCATCCAGGGATTATGGCATTTGTCCCTCCCTAATCCCAACAACCAAAGTCCCAGAGTGAGAGTAGAGAGTGCCAGCATTCCTCATCCATAAATGAAGGACAACAAGAAAGGGTGGATCGAAAGCAGTGGTCGGAAACTTAGTCTATGTGAGAATCATCTGGAGGGCCTGTCACAATGCAGGCCGCTGGGCCCGCCTCTTGAGCTCCTGTTCAACACAGGGCCAATAATTTGCGTTTGTAACAAGTCCCCAGATGATGCTGATGCTGATGCTGCTGGTTGGAGCCACACTTTGAGAACCACCGATTTAAATGATCTTGAGGGCATTTTCCTTTTTTGTTGTTTATTCAAGAACTGTGTTTCAAAATTTCTTTCTTTTTGCTGATAGAAAAGCTAAAGGATGCAAAATACTTACATGGCAGAGGAAAAAAACAGCCTATTTGCTAAATTGAGATTAAGATCTCAAGTAAGATTGAATTTGACTGTATTCTATTTTTTTCTTTCTTTTTTATTGTTGTTCAAGTAAAATTGTCTCCATTTTCCCCCCGTCCTACCCCTCACCCTCAATCCTACCCCCCTGCTTTGGCTTTGTCCATGTGTCCTTTATACATGTTCCTTGATGACCTTTCCCCTTTTTTCCCTCATTACCCCCTCCTATCTCCCCTCTGGTCACTGTCAGTTTGTTCTTTATTGCAGTGTCTCTGATTATAGTTTGCCCACTTGTTTGTTTTGTTGATTAGGTTCTGCTTATAAGTGAGATCATATGGTATTTGTCTTTCACTGCCTGGCTTATTTCACTCCAGCTCCATCCATGCTGTCATGAAGGGTAGGAGCTCCTTCTTTCTTTCTGCTGTGTAGCATTCCATTGTGTAAATGTAACATAGTTTTTTTATGTTAATTCATTTACTGATGTGCACTTATGCTGCTTCCAGCACTTGGCTATTGTAAATTGTGCTGCTGTGAACATTGGAGTGCATAGGTTCTTTTGAATTGGTGCTTCAGGATTCTTAGGGTATAATCCTAGCAGTGAAATTGCCAGGTTAAAAGGCAGTTCCATTTTTAGTTTTCTGAGGAAATTCCATACTGTTTTCCACAGTGGCTGCACCAGTCTGCATTCGCACCA
This sequence comes from Micronycteris hirsuta, assembly GCA_004026765.1. Lineage (NCBI taxonomy): Eukaryota > Metazoa > Chordata > Mammalia > Chiroptera > Phyllostomidae > Micronycteris > Micronycteris hirsuta. The sequence continues at coordinate 39,417 of PVJI01002825.1, read as the reverse complement.
ACAGTGCAGTAGGGTTCCCTTTTCTCCACAGTCTCGCCAGCACTTATTGTTTGTTGATGTGGTTATGATGGCCATTCTGACCAGTGTGAGGTGGTATCTCATTGTGGTTTTAATTCTTATCTCTCCAGTGGATAGTGATGCTGAGCATCGTTTCATACATCTCTGGGCCCTCTGTATGTTCTCCTTGGAGAGGTGTCTGTTCAGGTCCTTTGCCCATTTTTTAATTGGGTTGTTTGTCTTCCTGGAGTGGAGTCCTGTGAGTTCTTTATATGTTTTGGAGATCAAAACCTTGTCCAAAGTATCATTTGCAAATATATTTATTATATTATTTTCTGAGGAAATTCCATACTGTTTTCCACAGTGGCTGCACTAGTCTGCATTTCCACCAACATGTGATTCTCATGATCAGAGGAGTTTGGGAAACTTCATTACATCAAAACTCAGGGTACCATCACTGAATATGATCTCATGTTGGAACAGGACATGGTGGGGAGATCATGGGCATTGAAGGACAGCATGAAAGAAAGCCCCAGGAGAAATGAGTAAAGCTGAAGGAGGCAGTGAGAGGGGGTCATCAGGGTCACAGTCTTGTCTTGTGTGCAAAGCATTGCAGAAATCATCTCAATTACGTGGCATGCTTCCTTATGCATGACCAATACTATTGTGTGGGGAGGGCCAAAGGCCTCCAGTGGCTACAAGTCACCAAGGTGAAACTAGGTCAAAGGGCAATATTGGAAGGTCATCAAATTCATTGATTGTTTCAAATGTGCTTAGTTTCCCCAAACACATAACAACATATCAGTGGGAAGAGATTTTATTGATTGATTGATTGTTTGATATATCCTCTCTTACATGTATAGTATTCAGGGACAAAGCTGATTTTATAAGTAATTAGAGCATATGGCTTCTGGGGCCTCTTGTGGCCAAAGAGACATGTCCAGGTTTTCACAGGACAATTCATTATTGTCCAGCTTCCTGTTCAGTCCTCAGAAGTATCCTAGTTTGGATGACAAATTGTGCTACTTAGGTAGATTAGATAAATTACTTAGAGTTCTACTCTCCTACATGCCCATGGCTATGATCACAGCCACTTATATTTGTTTAATATCTTATATCTTAAACCATATTTCTATAAAATAAGCCGGAGATCATCATCCCCATTGTGAAGTTTTGGAAACACAGGCTCAGAGAGGCTACGTGACATGACCAATATCACAAAGCTATTAGAGGCAGAGTAAGAACGGAAGCCTTTTGTAAGCTATAGCCCAATGGATTTCTCCCAAAATAGTATTATTTGAAAGTAAAGTGGCCCTTCTCTTTAAATTCTATTATCTACATGTCCCAGAAAACAAAATTTTGTCATTAAGATGCTTGTTCCTTTGAATATTTTAGTATCAAATTAAAATATTCAAAGATGGTAGAAGTTCCTCTTAAAATAAAAATATTCTGAGCTTCTATCATCAGGGGGGTTAAACAAAAGGGTGGTAGAAAGCTGTGCCTAGTCCAGCAGGTAACAAAGGGCATGCCACGCCAGGACCCAGGACTTCTTGCCCTGGCAGGCAGTAGGCAGAAAGATGGTAAGACCAGTGAGGAGGGAGATGAGCCCTCTCCACGGTTCCTTGAGGGGAGTTGTAGGGCAAGGAGGGCATCATAGTTCTGCCTCTCAGTTTTGCCTGTGTGGTCCCCAGTAATGCTAGTTGATTCGAAATCAGCAGAAACTAATATGAACTCTGACTGGAAGCAAAGTGAGGCTTTAATGTCAGCCTAAATCCTCCTCTTCTAGATTAAGGGACAGAGAGGACCTTCTCCTTATGGAGAAAGGCCCGATCCAAGGATGACAGCCAAGATGCTCCATTTAGAAGAGCATTTTCAAAATGTCACCAACCAATAAAAAAGTTTATTCAGAATGAGACCAAGAATCTCCCTGGTATTTCTCTTTTTCTTCTCTGAAAGGCAGGATTCTGGGCCAGGTCATTTTCCCCTGGTGGTGACCCCCTTTCTTTCCTGCAGCAGGGGGTGGGGGCTTCTTGATTAAAGCAGAAACTCAAGGAGAAGGCTGTTAGAAAATTGGAAAGAGTGGCGGCTAGAGAGCAGATGCTCCTGCCTTATAAATTAGTAGAAGATTATGCATGGCCAGCTGTACCATATAAATGCCCGGTTTTTACACCACGCCATGACCCACTGTGTTTATCACATGGTTCAGCATCTGGTCAATTCTGTCCCCAACTTCCATATATCTATTCAAATCAAGCATTGGCTGGGGATTTATTTATGTATACCATTCAATCTCGATCATAGTACCCTCCTGAGGTCTTCACTTGCAACACGGCTGAGGTTTAACCCAGCCAGTCCTTTGTGTCAGGACTCCAGGTTCCTCTTTCCCCGGAGGGTCATTTTATTTCCACAAGGCGTGGGCAGTGAGTAGCAGCCAAATGAGAAATATGTACATACACACACAGAGATAGATACAGATATAGAATTCTCAAAGCCTACATACCCCAAGAGAACCAGATAAGGCTACCATAGAATAAGGCAAAAGTCATGTTTTGTATGCCTTCAATAAGTAAGATTTTAAGAGAGAGAGGTTTCCTTGTGTTTTAAAAATCTTGGGCTTAGCCTGAGGTGGCATGAAACTTTTCTAAGTTTCTTTCCTTTTTAAAGACATATTTTCCACGGAGAAAATCCATGAATCGATTTCTTGCCTTTGGCTGTTTTGCTTTAGATGTCTTCATTCATTTCTTTTTAATAGGACCTAAGTCATGTGGGCCCATCTGTGTGGACAGTCGAAAGAATACTCCGATCGCCCTCGCACCCAGCACATCAAAACAAATTTTAGGTTAACCAAAGGATTAAATTGAAAAACTCAAATCAAAAAGAAACTTAGAAGAAAACACTTTACTGATTTTTTTCTGGGACCTGGAAGGTGAAAAGTTTTAGATTATAAAAACAATGGTAGAAATTGTAATAGATTTTACCCCGTAAAACTTTAAATTTCCTAAATCTTAAAATTTAACATAAGCTGATTTAAAAGACATAAAAGCAATGTGTGATTTTTTTTTGCAACAGATAATCAACAGAGTTAATAACCTTAATAGATGAAGAATTCTTAGGGATCAACAAGAAAAACACCAAAGCAATTGATAAATAGAAAAGAGACACAAATAGTTCTCAAAAGAGTAAATAAATATGTCTCTGATTGGTATGAAGTGGGATAGATTAAGATCTTCAGATTATTCAAAATAAAGTAATATAAGAAAGAATTATCATGCTAATAGTAATACTTTACTTGCAAAGAGAGTTTTTTTAAAAAGACCAAAATATTTGCAGGAGAATGATATGCCTTCCTCACTGTCACTTCACCCAACTAAAAAGTCATCTGATATCTAGAGGTAAGTATGCCCAGAAATCGCAAACCTAAAACGCTGAACCTGGTCACCAAAGCGTGTCGCTGAGTGGAATGCTGTGACTACGACCCAGCTGTTATCTTGGCGCGGTGCAAGCAAAGGTGTCTCAAAATCACTCACCAAGCGACTTAGAAACATCAGTGGTGGAAGAAAAAGCAACTTGTTTGTTTCTACTACGTCATAATGATCAATGTATTCTCTTTATTAGATTTCGTTACCTGCGTTTTTCTGTTGTTTATCTTTGAAAGGCAACATCAGCGCTTTGACCATGTTTCACTCACACGTCATTTCGGAGATTTATACGTCAGAGTTGATAAACAAAGGGGCTGCCGCAAGGTGTGTCTCTGCCTGGTACAGAAAGAAATCATTTAAGACTTTAAAGTGATTTGGAAATTATTTAAGAATTAGAGGGTAAGAACTATCATGTAAAGGCATTAAGTTGAGATAGTTGGCTTTGAAAAATGCAAAGGAGGTGAGGGAAACGAGCTGCCTCCTTTTCCCCTTTTATCTTGCTTTAACTTTATTTAGGTCCTCTGTATGCAAACACATCAGGAAACGTGCAAATCCAAAATTACACAGCTTGAATTTGAAACATATTATTTAATGGAATACTATAAATGTGATCACAGCTGTTTCTTCACATTCTTCAAAACATAGGTGCCAATTTGGCCCACCAAGTAGCTTCTAAATGCCAATGATGCAAAAAGCAGTAACTTGGTTTTATGTAACTGGGCACTGTGGAGATTTTGCAAGGCTTCTGATTTTACTGTGTGTGCTGTAACAGCCAGAGGTCACACAGAGAGAAGGAACTGTTTCCCTTTGACCTCCACTGGGCTACACAAGCCCTGTCTCCCATTTACTTTTAGATTCTTCCCATATAGGAAGAACTCTGGCATTCAGAATCACACAATGTTCACAGCTTTATATTAAACACTTTGCCTACACAGTCTCACTGAATTGTGACAATAACGGTATAATCCCCATTGTAACAATTAGAAATTGGGGCTTAAGGAGATATACAATTGTCCATAACGACGAGATCCAAGATACTCAAGTGCCATCCCAAACAGCAAAGAAATATGAAATTATGCTTACTATAATTCTAATGATGCATGTATGAGTGTATTTTCTTTGAGAAGTTGTGATTTAAATATAAGATATATGGTAACACAAGGGTGATAACCAAAACATAGGTTTAATGAAAATGCCCTTTCTTCAAACACAACGGTATCATAGTGCATGGATCTTACAAAGAGCTCAGTGCCTATTCTAGTTTGTAAGCGGCAAACATGCTTTCTTCAAGCTAAACTGTCAATTTATCTGAGTGTATGGAAGGAATAAGGCACTCTGGGTTCAGAATAAGGAATTTATAGATTAAAAATAGCAGAGGGGGCTCAGTTTTTTTTGCCTCTTTGTAGTCACATAGCAAGCTACTGACCTCCTGTGGCTACATTTCAAGGTGCAGTCTTCAACTTAAAACTGGCTTCCTTGGAGGGCCAAGCAGCAGCCCACAGGAAAGGACTCAGTGGAGTATGTCCCTGGTGCTCCTGTGTCATCATCAGGAAGCTGGTTGTCATTGGACTTGAATGTGGAATTACTGAGCTAATAAGCACAGCTTTTCTCTGCTTGAAAGCCACAGTGCTCATCTTAGTGATTTGCCCACGCCTTCGCCCACAGCACAGCTTCTGTGTTTTGTCTGTTTATATTCACTATTTGGGGCATCTGGCAGGTATTTAACCTAAATTGTCTCGTCTAATCATTACAACAATTGTATTGTCCCTATTTTACAGATAAGAAATTGAAGTTCAAAGAGCAATATTTTCTCCTAAATCAGATGCATAAAAAGGGATTTTCAAAAAAAAAAATTCACATCTTCCTTCCCATCTTCAAGGTCTGCTAACATCTCCATGAAGGTTTCCATGACTGCCTGACATATAGAAATCTCACCCAATCCAAACTTCTGTGCTTAGCATACCCTGCTTTGAGTGATTGTATATGAGTGGTAAAAACTCTGGGTGGTGTCTGGAGGGGAGGGGTGTGGGGTCTGTAAATCCAGAGCAGAACATTTCCCAGGGGCAGCATCTGCACATGTAGTAGGAGAGAACAATGGTGATGGCTGACACTTGCCAGTCACTCACCATGTGTTGGAGACAGGACACCTCGGAAGTTCCACATGTTCTGATGACTGAATCTTTATACCAACCCCACAGTGTGGGTATTATGAATAGCCCTGTTTCACAGGTGAAACTAAGACACTAAGAAGAGAAAAAAGTTGTTATGGGTTGAATTGTGTCTCCAAAGTATTCATATGTTGAAGTCTTAACCAATATCTCAGCGTGTGATCTCATTTGGAAGTAGGGTCATTGTGTGTGTGACTAGTTAAGACGGGTGTTATACTGCAGGAGGGTGGGCCCCTGAGCCAATAAGAGTGTGTCCTGTTAGAAGAACACCATGTGGAGAGACAGACACACGGTGGGGCCAGGGGGAGACACTGCCCCCTAGGAATGCCAAAGATTGCCGACAAACCACAAAAAGCTAGGAGAGAGGCATGACTCAGATCCTCTCTCACAGCCCTGCGAACAGAGATCATTTTCATTCTTCCTTTCCAACTTGGATACCTTTCATTGATTTTTATTGCCTAATTCCTCTGGCTAATAAAAGCAGTAAGAGCGAGCATTCCTGTCTTGCTCCTGACCTTACAGGAAAAGCTTTCAGCCTTTCACTATTGAGTATGTTTGCTATGAGTTCTCTCATATATGGTTTTCATTATGTTGAGGTAGTTTCCTTCTATTCCTAGTTTATTGAGTGGTTTTATCATTAAAGGATGTTGAATTTTTTTGAATGCTTTTTCCGCGTCCATTGAGATGATCGCGTGGGTTTTTTCTTTATTCTGCTAATGCGGTTGGTGCGCAGGCAGACCTCGCTTTATTGCACTTCACTTTATTGCGCCACACAGATATTGCATTTGCTACAAATTGAAGGCCAGACCCTCCACCAGTAAAAAGATTACACTCACTTTATTGTGATACTCAGTTTATTGCAGCGGTCTGAATTTTAATAGGCATTTTAATAGGATCCAGAGATGATTCATGTGTTCATTAAAGTTTGAATAACAAGGCTCTGGAGAGTCAGTAACAAATAAAAGCAAGAGTAAGCATTGCTTTCTCCCAACTCCATCTTACATCATACATTTGATTTCTAGTTATTTTATTGTTTTAAACATAATTTTAATTAACTTATGAATGATGTTTTAGCATAATAGATAGTACCTCACAACAAGTTTCTTCACAAACTTTTGCAGTAGTAATAAAATTGTATAAATATAAAACCATTTTTGTAAGTGCATAGCACAACTTGCATTTTAAAAGGGGGGTAAATATTTTACATAATGGAAAAATAAATGAACTCTATTAAAGAGATTTATGTTTATTTTCTACAATAGTTGGGTTTCCAGTCAATAGTTTAGCCCTAACCCAGAGGGCTATCGGCACTCCTGCAAGTGGAATAAAAACTTTCATATGAGTCTTTATGAAAGTCTCACTGACATTTTTGACAGTGATTCACCACTTTTGACAGAAGGGGGTGAGAGGCAAAGGAAAATGTGACTCACTTATTTCTTCTTTTCAACCGAATGTCAGCCTGAGTCTTACCAAACACATTTCAAGATCACGTTGTAAGATAATAACACCTGACGTCTGTGTGGTGCACTGCCATTAGCAAAGTACCTTCCCATTTATTGTCTTGTCTCATCCTCCCACCCACCGGCAAGGTGGATGCGTGAAGCTTTTCCTCCAGTGAAGAAAGTCAGGCATGCTGAGGTTGACTTGCCTGCGATGCAAAGTGGTAAGGGCAGAACGAGAAGTCCCTTCTTCTGACTCTAAGCTCAAAGTCATCTCCACAGGGGGCCTGGATGGGACTTGTCTGAATGTGCTCTGCTCCACTGAGCTACAGTCTGGATGTGGATACACAAAGGCTAACATTGATAGAATAATTAGCATGTCTTGGCACTGCTTTAAATGTTTTATCTTTGGAAATTTACTGAAATTTTACATGTATCCACATTTAATTCTCACAACAACCCAATGAGGTATTTACCATAAATTTATTATTCCCTTTATATAGATGATAGGTATCTATATGTGCTCTTGGTTTGGGGTTCTGAGAAAATTTATCAATACCATATCATAAATTAGCTTCTGTGAAATTAAAAACTTCTCTTTATTACCAGAATAAATACATCAGTTTGGGTTATAAATGACTTCAGACAGCAAATGACATACATTCAGTGATGTACAGGTAAATACCTAAACTCAGCTTTTTGGAAAGAAAACACCCCACTTTGTACATCTTGCCCATTCCTGTGGTGCAATTATTTCCACCACGGTCAGCATCAAGCTGCCAAGTTGACATCACTGACCTGGGAGCTGGGAAGATGTGTGCACAGCCAGCTCTCACCGCTGGTTCTGACGTATTACGGGTCCAGGGCATGCACAACTCGTTTTCAAGCTGGTGTTCTTCACAGTCATGACTGAGCCTAAACTGCTTTGTTTTTAAGTACAGGTTATAAGAATTTTGACAAGTGTTGGAATTACAATCCCAGTTTACAACTACAATCCCAGTTTAATTGAATGAGTATCTTGTTAATTTTTTCAAATGTTTTTCCAGAGTGAGTTATACTAATAGTCTTTAGATAGCACGAAGACCCATACATAAGCCACTAAACCAAGTGTTGGCAAACATTTTTGTCACAGGCCAGTGCTACATGGCCTGAATATTCATGTCCCTCTTTCCCACAAAATCCATTATGTTCAAAATCTAATGCCTGTGGCAATGATGTCAGGAAGTGGGGTCTTTGGGAGGTGGTTAGTCATGGAGGTGGTGCCCTCATGAATGGGGTCAGTGCCCTCACAAAAGAGGCTCTGAAAGCTAGCTTACCCCTTCCACCGCGTGAGGCCACAAGGAGACATCCGCTGCTGGGGAGACAGCCCTCACGTGCCTGTGTTGGCACCCCGATCTTGGACTTCCAGCCTCCAAAACCGTGTGAAATGACTGTGTGTTGCTTTTAAGACACCCCATCTGTGGTGTTCTGTTATGGCAGCCTGAATGGACCAAGACAGCAAGAAAGGAGATGTTTTGGGATTTGCAGACCACCCACGGTCTCTGTCGCATATTCTTCTTTATTCTTACAATCCTTTAAAAATACGAACGTTATTCTTAGCTCTTGGACTGATCACAAACAACTGGATTGTGCCCAGGGCCTAGATTTGGCCCACAGGCTACAGTTTGCCTGTGCCCAGGGCCTAGATTTGGCCCACAGGCTACAGTTTGCTGACCCCTTCTTCTCAGCCCTGAGAAGGCAAATGGGGGAAAGAAATGAGAATGGTCACGTGGTCAGGTACTCCTGTTCTTTACCGCACATGTGATTCTGCATATGTGAAAATGCAGGTCACAGCCTTCTACCTTACAGCGTTCTGTGGGTTAAATCAATTAGTCCCTGAGAGCTCTTCCTAAAGGATAATGTTTCAACAACCATAGGAAATAGTTAGCGTTATCCTAAATTGCCCATGAACTACTGCAACTACAATCCCAGTTTAATTGAATGAGTACCCAGAGAAGAAAGTACCAACTCTTCGAATGGAAGCCCCAGAAATAGAAAAGAACTAGAAGACGTTTGAGTCGTTATTAGAAAACCCTCTGCTTGTTCTAAGCCACCCTTGAGGCAACATCCAGGCCTCCTGGCACTGAATAGCAATTCCAACCTCAGCTTGACTTAGTTCGCACTGTTCTGGGCTCTGGCACCGCAAACGCACTGCCTGGCATATAGTTAGTGCTCAGTCTACACTGAATGAACGAACGAGTGAATGAATGATCATATCCAATAGCTGAGCCCTCATCTTCTATGAACTACATCTCTCCCAAGCCACAGACCTAACCCATCTGCTCCCACAGCCACCTGACTATCCCAGCACCGAGAGGGTGCCCTCCCGATGTATGGAGATGTTTCCCGGGCCCAGTGGATACAGAAAAATGAAGAGAATGCTGTCTATATAAGATATTCAAGCATCCATAATTGTTGAATAAATGTCTGACCCATTCTTTTTATTTTCAAAGTTAAAATATTATAATCACAATTATATTCTACTGATAGATGATAATAATTGTAAATAAGTAAATAAGAGGAAGAAATCTCACTTTCAAATTGACTGTGAAGTCCAATCTGACACTGAGGAGGCGTGTCCTGTGAGCTGGATTGATATGAGAACATCCTAGGACAGCGGTGACCTTAAGCTCCACTCCTCTTTCATTATTATTTAATGTTCAGACAAGTGTCATTATTTGAAAATGCTTTATAATAATTTGCTAATCTGGTATACTTTATGACTAAGAATTTTAGAGCATTTTAATTTTAAAAAAGGTTTCTATTTAAACACATTGGTTGAGTTTCAAATTTTGATGTCTAGATCAGAACTCATTCCTCTCAATTCTGCTGTCTCAGAAACTCCCCACCTTCACTCTGGGACGCGAGCTGGGGCCCTCTTTTTAACTTCAAGCAGGGACAATCCTGTCTACCTGAAATGTGTTTTTACTTTATCTATTAAGTAAAGTTTGTTTTTACCACATGGACAATGAGTTAAAAGATGATAAAGATAGATTTAAGAATCTAGTTTTAGAAAAGGCAAACATTTTTTTTCAGATGCCAGAGAGAAAAACTGTGCTTTTTCCTCTATCAGTAAATGAGGAAATGGAATTTGGCATTGAATTACAGCATGTGTTAGAATCCAAAGAGACACCATAAAGTCCCACTGAACGCAGGGGCTGGAATAATTAGAAAAGCTGGTATTGAAAAAATAGAAAGGGTTCTTCATAGGCCAATTCAAACTGGTCGATAGGTTTTATAGAGTTATGAAATCATGCAGCATTCAGTTATATTTCACTTTTATTCATCTCCAGTGAAGCCATGTTCAAACCAGGAAATCCATTTCCAGTAAAAGAAGGATGGAAATACCACAAAATAGTGATATTTAAATCAAATGAGTGAATCTAGAATTTTTAAAAATCAACTCTGGTGGCTTAAAAGAAATGAAACAGACTTGCTTCTAACCTTGCACGGTTGATCCTAAAATACCTAGCAACAGGTTGCTACTGCCAAGCCTCACGGTGTGTGAAAACTACACTGGTGCCCTTCCTCACCTTTCCACTGTGAAGTCAAACGACAGGGTCCCATCTCAATGATTTTGTCTACATGAATTAGCCATTTTCTGAATTCTCTACAGCATTACTTTACTAAGAGACTCATTTTATTCTTTACTATTCTATGTGTTATGAAACATCTTCCTTTCCATCCATTGGTATCCCCAAGAAAATAAATTAATTTAGTAAGTAATCTAAGCCTGTGTTTCCCAAACTTCATTGCAAGCAACAGTATTCCTATAAGATGTTCTGTTTAAAAAAAAAAGGATCATCATCAAATAAATCTGAATATACACTGCCTGATTCCTCTCCTGGTAATATACAATGTGGCCTCGATTTTTAAATTTCTGAGAAGACTGGCAGTAAAGAAACATATTTGAGCATGGATAGTTTTTGTGGTTTTTCCCCCATATAACATCCCATGGAATAAATACAGAACACATTTTTTGGAAAACTTCTATAAATGAACTAAGAAGAGGAAAACCAACTGATAAATAAATTCCATAGCAACACTTCAAAGCCCAACTTTGGAGCCTCAGAACCTCACTGCACGACTCTGGGCCCGCTCATTCTTCACCTTCACACGTACGAGCAGGCCCAGCACCACCAGGCATGCACCTCTGTGCTCCCTGCAGCCCACCCAAGTTACCTGCTGCCACTGTTTGTTTAGAGAACAAAACTCTGAAGTTCTTTGAGCTTCGGTAAAAAAACAGACTTCTGTCTTCAGCTGGAAGTTAATAATACTTGAAAAAAAAAATACAGGTACCTCAGCAGGACATTAAAAGTATATCTAAGCAAAATAGAATAAAAGCATAAGAAATGATATTTAAAACGTCATTTTTTGAGGGTGTATAATATTTTTTGGACTAAGCAAAGACATTAGAACCATGACTACTTCCCCCATAAAACTGCATTAACTCAAAACACCAACAGGCAATTGTTGAAACTGGCCAAGAAGTACAGTGAAGAAAGTGGTGAGAAATGGGCTGCTGAATTCCAGAACGTTTCTTTCAGACAGCAAAGTAACAATGAAAATTATCTTATTTCAGGAAATACTGTGTGGTAGGGATGTTAACTAGACCTAGGGTGGTGATCATTTTGTAATACATACCTATATTGAATAATTATGTTGTACACTTGAAACTAATATAATGTTACAATTATATTTGTATTTTATCAATTATATTTTAATTAAAAAATACTAATAAAAATTGTACTTTCACGTTCCCTTGCCCACAGTATCCAGAAATTTTCAAATGTTGCACTTACCACAATTACAATCCTACAGTTCTTGGTGAAATTATCTGTTTAATGTCTCTCTTGCCCACTAGAGTGTGATCTTCCTAAGGAAAAGGAACACATCTACTTGTGCATCACTGTGTCAAGACTAGTACAGTGCCAGCACTTAGAATGAATGCATCAATAAAATATTCATGAAAGTTAGGAAAGAAGGGAGAGAGGAAAGAAGGGGGCCTTTTTGAGGTTTGGTTGTTTTATCGAAGTGAGGATGGATTTGTACTGCATTGTCTGGTTTTCCTATGGCCCCAAAGATTAAGTGTGTCATTGGCCATGAGCCAGGAGATAATTAACTCACATTGGCATTAGATAATTTCTTTCTCGTGCATTGTATTCTAATTGTGTGCATTGCAATAGTACACCCATATTTTCAGAGAAAAAAAATGTAGTTTTTTTTAATCCTCACCCAAGGATATGTTTTCATTGATTTTAGAGAGAAAGAAAGGGGGAGAGAGGGAGGGAGGGGCAGAGGGAGGGAAAGAGAGAGAGAGAAAAAAAACCAAAACATTAATGTGAAAGAAACATCTACCAGTTGTCTCCTGTATAGACCAGGGATCAAACCTGCAACCTAAGTAGGTGCCCTGACAGGGATCAAACCCACAACTTTTTGGTGTATGGGATGACACTCCAATCAACAGAGCCACCTGGGCAGGGCAAAATGTAGTTCCTGTATCAAATGGACGCCCGTTTTGGAGTACATTTTATACGGGCAGAGTAGTATGGTCATATGAGGTCATAGAAAGAAAAGAATAGGATGAGAGGAGTTAAAATTTGGTATTTTTATACTGTTTGCGCGCAACTGAGAAATTAAATTGACCATTATGATTTTCTCAGAAATCTCAGTGTGGTGGTAATCATCATGACATTCTTAAGATCATATCAATGCTTTGCTGGAATGCACTGGGTGTGCAGTTACCAGTCAGTTCCGAGATGCATTAAAAAATTAATCTGATTATCAGGGAAGGAGGAAAATAAGTGGAATCTGGTCATTCTGCCTCACACTTTCCCTTTCTACCTCTAAAGCATGACTAGATGACCCCGTTGAGCTGTTGTATATTTTTATATACAACAAATCCCTGTAATTTAGCTAAATCTGCAAACTGAAACGCAGACGACCACCTGACCGCATACAAGGCAGCAAACATTTAAATATCATTAACTTACAGACTTGCTGCATGAGACCACTGATATATTCTCACAGAATTATAAGAGCGGGGGGAAAGATAACTGTTCATTTTTTTACTCTGGTCAATTTGAAGCAAGCAAAGTCACAAATTAACATCCTTTTTATTATCATACTGGGCAAGGTGTAGGGAAAAATTGCTGCTTCAACAAAACAGAAAAGGACTCAGGTACTCTTATATTTCTTTTCTGAGCCTGGAGTTGAGCTGGCCATTCCACCTGATTGTAATTCCTGTAGGTAAGCAGATGTTCAGGTAGCACAAGAATTATAATAACCTATGTGGGATGTTCCTAAGACATGAGTTAGTGCCTTCAAACCCATAAAGCTTGGGATTTTATGGAGATGAAGCACATTAGAGGTCCATATGCAAGCACGTGCTCATCAAAATTATCTCAACTGGATCGATAGCTCAGCTCGTTTGCACCTCCTGACCTTCAGGAACTGACCTGTGAGATGTATCCTCAAACCAACGTCTTCCTTCTAAAGATTAAAATCAGATATATATATATATAAAACCAGCAGTAATAACAGACATTTTCAGGTTCAGATTTCTTGATCTAAAACAAATATGGGAAACAAGGTAAAATGCCAAAAGAAAGTAATTTTAAATGATAATCCATTGCCTCCCTAATATTTCAAGGGACACGGCCAGGGATGACTAGGTTAGAGATAGGAGGGGGGCAAATGGGAAAATTCGCAATAGTAAACCAATCTCCACAGACTGTACACAATTAATTGAGAGTTAGCTCTGCTGCAGTGAAAAGAAGGCAGGGCTTGGAATTCAAAAAGCTAGATGTGAACTGTGGCTCAGACACTTTTTAGTCAGCGACATCAAGAGGTTATTTAACCTTTTACTGCCAGAGTGTCCTCAGCCTTAAAACGGGGGTAATAATGCCTGCCTCCCAGCACAGCGGGGAGGTAATCTGTGTGAAGTCCCTGGAACCCAGTACACAGCCACTTCTTGTTTTTTGTGTTTCTTTCCTCTTACATTTTCGCTTTTTCACAATACTTTCGTTTTTAAAGCATCTGTTTTCCAAGCTCTTCGACACACACAGAGACTGTTTTTTTTTCGTGCTGTATGATCTTTAATTAACTTCAAACACTCCTGCAATCGAATCACGGAGAACTCCCTTCCCCCACTGCTCGGCCGGGCCACCAGTCTCTTGTCTCTCTCTCTCCAACAATGGTGAGGTGGCCGCCCTTCCCATGGGGAAGGAAAATCCATGGTTTGTTGCCTTTGCTGATAACAAAAACGTTGGGAAGCCAGAGGCAAAGCTGTTGTCATTGGCATCGTTCACATGAACGACGTCAAAAAAAACCCAGGGTGTCTTTCTATGTTGGCGATCATGCTGATTCTTCCCAGGTTTATCACCTCCAGTGATCACACACAGGTCATTAGTGTCAAATTGCTGAAATCAGTAATTTCGCCAGTCTCCAAATCAGTCTGAATGGTGCCATTCACTTTGATGAAAGGATTAGGGTAGCAGAAGGCGCAAGCATCACAGGTCACCAGATGAGGGATCCCTTTTGTGCCCCCAAGGACCTTCCTCACTTTGCTCAGCTTGTACTTGGCTTCTTAAGTGTAATACCATGAACAGCAAAAAAACCTTTGGTGTCACAGATCAGATGGAAATTCTCTCCAGTCTTGTCAGTGCTGATGACATCCTTAAAACCAGCAGGGTAGGTGACATCGGTTCAGACCTTGCCATCCACCTTTATAAACTGCCGCACATAGATTCTCTTTGCTTCATCTCCTGTTAGGGCACACTTAAATCTGTTCCTTAGGAAAACGATGGGAGGAAGACATCCTCTCAGCTCGTGGGGACCGGTAGATGGCCGAGGAGCAAACCCACTGGTCAGTTTATCCAGCACCCGAAGCTTTGGAGCTGCTTCATGTTTCAGATGCTTCTTGGGACCACAAGCCATGGCTTGTGGCAGGCATGGAAAGAGGCCACGTAGATTTTTCTTAACTGATCTCACAGCAAAATATGACATAAACATTAATTCTGTTTCACATATGAGAAAGCTGAGTCTCATTGTAGGACCCAGGCTTGCTAGATTCTAGCCTTGTGTGAATCCCACCAGACTGGACACTGAGATAATGGAATTACATGAGGAAATAGCTCAAAACAGTGAATAGACTCAAAGACCAAAGTTTAATAATCTAAGATTTTTAAAGCTATCAGGTCAGATAGACATAAGAATATTATACCAATCCAGATAATTTCAATTTCATTTTTCACCATATAGTTGGGGCTACCAGAGAATAGAATTATAGAGTGCACAGTATGGAATATAGTAGGCTTGTGGAGAGCTGTGAAATGATTCATTAAAAAAAAGCCTTTCTTGTTTGTGGTTATTGTTTGCAGAAATATACAGATAATATACATGCATAAATATATGACAGTCATTAAAAGGTTCTTGACATACTAAAGTTAATGTTAACTAGTAATAATGTATCAGTTTTAGCAACTTGAAAAATAATAAAATAACAATATATTGAAATACTACTGGTAAAACCTTGTATGTTTTATGTCTATTTTTCATTTTATTATTACCACTAGCATACATAAATGCTATTACGAGAAATCTTCATTTAAAAATGAAGTTTTAGAACAACTTTATGAAAATCTCAGGAAAAAAAGATGAAACAAAGAGAAAACATTAAAGATTCAATGTATTTTTAATGGTTGTTTTTAAACTGTATTTTTTCCATTACCATTTAGTCCCCTTATACACCCCCCTCCCCAGCAATCACCACACTGCTGTCCATGTCCATGAGTCTTTTCTCCTTTTTGTTCAATCCCTCCGCCCCCTCACCTTCCCTCCTTAGCTCTCACCCTGCTCTCTATCTATGAGTCTATTTTGCCTGCTAGTTCAGTTTGTTCTTTAGATTTCACATATGAGTTAAATCACATGGTATCTGTCTTTCTCTGACTGGCTTATCTCACTTACCATAATGTTCTCCACCCATCCATACTGTTGCAAAGGGTAAAATTTTCTCCTTTTTTATGGCCGAGTAGTATTCCGTTGTGTAAATGTCCCATAGTTGTTTTATCCACTCATCTGCTGATGGACACTCGGGCTGCTTCCGTATCTTGGCAATTGTAAATAACACTGCAATGAACATAGGGGAGCTTATGTTCTTTCGAATTAGTGTTTGGGGTTCCTTCAGATATATGCCCAGAAGTGGGATCGCTGAGTCAAAAGCCATCTCCATATTGCTTTCCACAGGGGCTGTACCAGTCTGCATTCCCACCAACAGTGCACGAGGGTTCACTTTTCTACACATTCTTGCCAACACTTGTTGCTTTTTAACTTATTGATGATGGCCATTCTGACAGGTGTGAGATGGTATCTCATTATGGTTTAATTTGCATTTCTCTGATGACTAGTGATATTGAGCATCTTTTCATATGTCTATTGGCCATCTGTATGTCCTCTTTGGAGAAGTGTCTATTCAGGTCCTTTGCCCATTTTTTAACTGGGTTGGTTGGTTGGTTATTTATTGTTGAGTTTTGTAAGTTCTTTATAAATTTTGGATATTAATCCTTAATCAGATTTATTGGTGAATATGTTCTACCATTCTGTGGTTTGTCTTTTTATTTTGTTGATGCAAAAACTTTTTAGTTTAATGTAGTCCCATTTGTTTATTTTTTCTTTGGTTTCCCTTGCCTGGAGAGATATATCTGATAAAATATTGCTATGAACAAAGTCTGAGATTTTGCTGCCTAAGTTTTCTTCTATGATTTTTATGGTTTTAGGTCTAACATTTAAGTCTGTAATCCACTTTGAATTTGTTCTTGTGTGTGGTGTAAAAGGTGGTCTAGTTTCATTTTTCTGCATGTATCTGTCCAATTTTCCCAATACCGTTTATTGAATAAACTCTCTTTAGCCCATTGTATATGCTTGCTTCCTCTGTCAAATATTAATTGATTGCAAAGGTGTGTGTTTATTTCTGGGATCTCTATTCTGTTCCGTTGATCTATGTGTCTGTATTTATGCCAATACTATGCTATTTTGATTACTATGGCTTTATGGTATAGTTTCATATTAGGTAGCGTGATTCCTCCAAACTCATTCTTCTTTCTCAGAATCACTTTTGCTAAGTGGGACCCTTTGTGGTTCCCTATACATTTTTTAAGTATTTGCTCGAGTTCTGTGAAATACCTCATTGGTATCTTGATCAGAAAGAGTGCCTGGCCATGAGAGGAACTGAGAAACGGGCGATAAATCTCTAGAGAGTCGGAAAGAGACAAAGTGAAGGGTGGTGCCAGATGGCACTGGAGAAATGGGCAGGGGCCAAACTCCGCCGTGGTGGAGATCAATGTTCTTATTTTAAGAACAATGACAAACATTTCTTGTAGGAAGAAAGCTACAATATAGATTTGCCTGAAAAAGAAATCTCTTTGGCTTGTTGTGACCTGATTGGAGAGAGCCAAAATGGGCATCCAGAAAACATCCTCTTCCAGGCAGCTGCTGTGGCTGGTGTGGGGCGGGGGAGGGGCTGCTCACCAAAGACTCATTTACTCATTGAGCTCCCCAGACAATCTGGGCAATTTACCCTTTAGGTTAAAATTTTAATTTCTATTTAAACACCAGTAAATTGGGCTCCACAGTAAAAGGGACTTTGTCTGTTGTGGTACTGCTGAGTCCCCAGCTCCAAAGCAGTGCTCAGTACTTACAGAGTGGTACTCAACAAATAATTGTTGAATAATTGAATAAATGAATTTTAAAGGAACTATTGCTATTGGGAATATAGAAAGTTCCGATGCAGCATTCATACCTTGATATGAATGATAAATGTGAGCACCCAGGGAGGGGCGGGAAGCAGTGGGGAAGCAGGCTATGGCAACTTGCTCACTTCATGACATTGGTATTTACGTAAGTATGGGAGACAGACATGTCATGCCTCAGGTTGAAAATCTTAATAGGAATGACTAAAGATATACTTCTGAGTCAAACTGTAATCTTGTGTGGTTAAAAAGTTCTCTCAAAATGACAGCAACTTTTATGTTTTGACATAAATTGGTCATTAAACCGTGTTTTTCATTTCTTGGTTTCTTTTTTCTTTCAAGGGGAGGATCGGGCGCTGTCTTTGAATGTAGTCTAAACAAGCTGTGAAACCCCAGTGATTTCCAGTCCTGGCCTCCAGGCCTGGGCCTGTGGAAGAGCTAGTCGCTGTTGACAGAAAGGTCAGTGGCAGCGGTGTCCCTGCTCCTGAGCACTGTTTGAGGGCTGAGACCAAACTCAGATCGCTCATTCTTCTAAACCGTTCTGTGCTGTTCAGACCCAAAACTCAGTTTTATGTGGGAAGAATAAGTGATCCTGTATTGAGAAGGCCTGTATCAGTGGGTCACTACCCTCTGTCAGGGATGTAAACTAGGACATCGCATCTTCATGGGTGGATAAACCCTGCAGGACACTCCGACTCAGGAGCGCGAGAGCACAGTGACACCCGGTGGCTGGCCGGGGCATTTCCCAGGTTCCGTGCACGCAGATGGTGAAGGATGGAGCTCACGGGACTCCAGCCTCTGGCTTCTGCTTTCAAGCCCGGGATCTCTGTGAAACTCCAGGAAGATTCTGAATTCAGACCAAGCAGGTTCTACCAATAATATTTCTGCCTATAAATCTGCCCTTCCATATTCTCTCCCAGGTTTGTACTGTCAGGATAATCATGTCTTTCTAGAGTTGCAATGTTTTAAGTTGGATCGTAAATGTTAAATGTTAATGTTCGACATTTGAGAAAATAACCAAATTCCAAAATTACATTTTGGTTGTAAAAATAAGGTTTTGTCATTCATTCGACAAATGTTTATTGTGTACCTACTTGGTGCCAGGCAGTAAGCAAAAGAGGGATTCTGGCCCTCTTGGAAATCCTTATTGGAGAAGACAGACAGTGAAGCACACAAACACATATTTACACACACCTACACACTATGGATGGACACCATGTTGAAGTGCGTGTTAAAGCTTTTGTCCATTTTTATATTGGGTGTCTATTTTTTCTCATCAATTTGTAGCAGTTACTCACATTTTCTGCCTTCTTTTGATGTACACAGGATGTATTGCAAATTTCTTCTGCTCTGTACTTTCTCAGTCTCTTTAAAAGGCATTTTTTTCAATGAACAGCTGTTGTTAATTTTAATGAATTCTAATTTATCAACTTGTGCCTTTAGAGTAACTTGGTGTTAATAGCCCAGTTTTGCTTTTCTTTGAGATTATCTTGATTATTCTAGCCCATTTTGAAATAAAAACTCCAAAGTGATCTATGTGCTAACCTAGCATTTTCAAAACACTTCAGATCTAAATTACTTAAATTATCCAGCAGAGGGAACTATGCTACAAAAGAGTAAAGCTGAACTACCTCTGGGTTTGGAGCAAAATAGATTATTAATGTTGTAGTTTTGTCTTTCCATATCAGAAAACATAACTCTTTAATTTCTTTTCACATCCTCTGGCTAATTAACATGCCTGGCGGGCAGGTGCGACCACCAGCTGAATTATTATACCAACAGTTGCTGCATTGAGAATTGTTTTGGTGATCACGCACGCCAAGGCCATTCACATTTGCCAGGATTTTCATCTTCTTTATTACCACTATTCTTCATGGTACTGACTAAAGTAACCTCTGTGGCTATTTATAACCCTTCCAGAAGCCATTGTTTCTATTAGAAGAACTGTTTCCCTTTTCCACAGTAGTTCTCAACCTCAAAATAGAAAAGAAATGACCAAAACAACATCACAAATCCCTTAGTTAAGATGTTCTTGAAATTAAGTGATAATCGCCTCGTATCCAGAATATATGTATATAGAATGTTCTATCTATACAGTCTTCTAAAATTGTTCTAGTTTTGCCTTCACACTCAGTTCTGGAATTGGTTTGTGGTCTCACAGTTCTGGAGGCTGGAAGTCTGCAGTCAGGGGTTGGCAGGGCTGGCTCCCTCTGAGGGCTGAAAGGAGGAGCCCGTTCCGTGCCCCTCCCCTAGCTTCAGGTGGTTGGTTACTGGCAGTCTGGGGTGTTCTGGGCTTGTAGACACATGACCCCAATCTCTGCCTTCTGTTCACATGGCATTCTCCCCATGTGCACGTCTGCACCCAAATTTCTCTTTTTATAAGGACACAAGTCATATGGATTATAGCCCACGCCCTACTCCAATAGGACCTCACCCTAACTTAACTAATTACATCTGCAACAACCCTATTTCCAACTAAGGTCATTTTCTGAGGAATTGTGACTTAGACCCTCAATATATGAACTTGAGGGGGGATATTATTTAACCCATAATAGCTCTTTAATGCACCTCAAGTTATTTTTGTATGTGGTATGAAGTAAGGTAATTTTTCTGTAATTCACTGAAGATCCCATTCTTTCCCCCATCAATCTAAAACACCCCCTTGGTCATTTACCTGATGTCCAAAAATATAGGGCTCTATATGCTGTTTCACTGGTTTTTAGCCTACTGCATTGTCTTGCTGTAACTTTACAATGTCTCATCTGGACTCGTTTGTTTCTCTCATTGCAAGGTTGTTAGGCTTGGAGCCATATGTTCCCATTCAAAGGACAATGAAACTTATCTCCCTCAAAGCCAAATGTTTGCAGTCGGAGTCGGGACTCTCCCCTTTGCTTCCCCAGAGATAAGAATTCATTTACTTTCCAAAGTACTACTTGTTGAAATCAGGGTCAGGGTTTCTCTCCCTCTCTTGAAACGTGATAGTGGCAGCTAAGCAGTGTGTGGTCTGTACAAACCTCCAGATTCCTGGCTTGGGCTTCCTCGGCTGTGGCACATGCTCAGCTTCCCCCGGCTCTCATTGTGTTGCCCTGAGAAAGAAGAATGGGGCGTGGAGAACTGATACAGTTATTGCTGTATGTCAGTGATTTTCACCTGTGTGCCACAGGAATGTTTAAAACGTGCAATACCTGACTATTCAGTCCGGGGCACTGACCTCTTTTCCCTTAGATTGTTGAATAAAAAAATGACAACAGCCAACACAATACCTATCTGATGTGACCGTATCAAAATTATACCTATTTTTGTCAGATCAGCAAAAAATATATTTTCTGGTGTGCTGCAGCATTTTGGTAATTAGTTTATGTGTGCAATGAGATGAAAAAGGTTAAAAATCGACTCTGTATGTAATAACTAACTCTGATCTCTGTTCTAGAAACCTTGTTTGTTTTTGACATAAAAATGAACAAATGTAGAGACTAAGAAACTTATCATAGATCACTCCCGGCAATAAAAAAAAAAGATAAAAACTACTGATACATGTAACAACATGCATGAACTTCAAAGATAGTCCATGGAGCAAAAGAAGCCAGACAAAAGGGCACACACTGTGTTGTTCCATTCGTTGGGAGTTGAAAGAAGAGTCAACCCAGAGTCAAGTGGTAACGGAAGTTGAAACAGCGATCTCCTGTGTCACAGGGGTCTGGGAAGGTTTCCCCTGGGGGAATCCTCTGGAGTGCTGGAAAGATTCTATGTTTTGATCTGAAGTTGGTAACATGGTTGTGTATACATGAAAACCTTAAGATCAGCGTGCTTTATAAAAACTTTATAAAAACTTCAGCCAGTTGTTTTGTGGGAATTGGCAAGTGATTCTAAAATGTATATGAAACTGCAAAGGGCAAAACTTATCCAAGATACTTGCATAAGAGCAAAATAAAGGGACTTGCTCTACCAGGGAAACGATAATGTAATTAAAATATTGTGGTATTGGAATAATAACAAACAGGCCAATGGAACAGAGTAGAGTCTGTATTCATGAATGACATGTAGTTTATGAAGAAGATGAGAATGAAGAGCTGAAAGGACAGGGAGGTATAAATAGTGCTGGGTCAGTTGGACTCATACTAAAATAAAAACTTGAATCCCTACTTTACATCATATATAAAAATCAATTCTAGGCATGTCGTAATTTGAAATGTGAAAAAATGAAACAGTAAAGCTTTCAAAGCTTAAAACAGAAGATAGCTTAGAAGAATATCTTCTTGACCTGAGGATGAGATAACATTTTTTAGATAGGACACAAAATATAACAACCATAAGAGAAATAATTGGTAAGTAGACTATATCACATTTAAGAACTTCTTTTATTACTCTCGTAAGAGAGTAGAAGGGCAAGCCACAGCAAGAGGAAAAGTATTCGCAACATATACAACTAGTAAAGGCCTTATATTTGGCATGTGTAACAAATTCCTTCAAACAACTTAACAACAAAATAAAAATGCAATCTAATAGAAAAAATAGGCATGAAACTTGAACAGATCATGACACAAATGGCTAATAAACTTTTTAAAAAGTTCTAAATGTCATTAATCATCAGAAAAATAAAAATGAAAACCACAGTGAGATACCACTGCATACCCTCTAAAATGGCTAAAATTATGCAGCTGGAAAATTCCAAGTGTTGGCAAGAATGTGGAAGACAAACTCTCATTACAGCTAACAGGCATGTACATTGTTACAACTACTTTGGCAAACAGGTCTGGCATTATTTACTCAAAGTGAAATCATGTCTGTCCTATGATCCAGCAGCTAGATTTCTGGGTATCTATCTGGCAGAAGAACATGCACCTAAGCAAGAGACACAGTGAGTATGTTCAAACAACACTATTGTCAATAGCGCCAAACCAGAAACAAAGTTCATCAAAAATAGACTGAATAAATACATTGTGGCATAGTCAAACTTCAGAGCGTTACACAACTATAAGCAACAACGCGGATGACTCTCGTAGTATAATGTGGAGTGAGAGAAGCCAGACACAATGGAATACACACGGATGTGGGGAAGAGGTGAAGGGGTAAGAGAGAGGCCTCTGTAGGACTAGCACTGTTCTATTTCCTAACTTGTGTGATGCATATCAACTTTTTCACTTTGTGATAACTCATTAAGTTGTAGCATCTACCTTTGTGCATTTTTCTGTATGTGAATTATACTTAAATTACAAAATCTTTTAAAATGCATGAACCACTTCTCCAAAAAATTGAAAAAAAGTCAAGAAACATGATGAGATAGCATTCCATAAGATTTTAAACAGTAGGTATTATTTGGACTTAAGCAGAGGGCATAATATAAGAATTGCTAGTGGCCTCAAATACCCACAAAGAATGGCAGAGTACACTAAAAGGATTTTAGAAATCTCAGTACTGGATGCTTATCCTCTCCCAACACTATCTCTTTTCCTCAAATTTGCCCCTACCCCAACCCTTTCCAGAGAACTTTGTCTTGCCAACCCTTTCCCTCCACCACCTGTCCCCTAATTTTCTGGTTTACTTTTGCAGCAGTCACCTTAGTACATTCTGAACCTGCCTTGAAATACCAGAGTGTCCAAGAATGGGTATCTATTGCCATTCACAATTGAGTTTACGATATGGAAATTGCACTAGTGTGCATTTTCTTAAATTAATAATTATATATCTCAATATGTGTGTTATTTTACACTTCACCCCTCAAACGTATTTGCTTGATTTTCTTAAGTTCTACAGGCATGCAAGGAAGTCAATAAAAGCATAGACTTTGGAATTAGATTAAATAGGATTCAGATTCCAGTCCTGTTGTTTATTAACAACATTTTGTAAGTCAAGGTACCATGACTCACTCACAGAGCTGCTGCAAGGATCTAAAAAGGCAGTACAAGTAAAATTCTTTGCATAATAACCGGCTCAGAGTAAGAAATCAGTAACTTCAGGTGACAGTGACGATGATGATGACGATGGAGGAGGAGGAAGAGAAGAAGACATTATTATTATCATTCCTGGAAACTACTTAAACTGCAATAGGAAAAGTTTGTACTTTTTGTTTGTAGTATTTACTGCTGGGGTTGAGGGTGGGAGGTATTGGTATATGGCCTTTCTGACCATAAAAAGCCCAAAAACCCGTACAGCAGGCTCCAAAAATTAAGATCTCAGCATGATAAATCACGGCAAGAAGCATAATCTTTATAGCAGAACAAAATATCCATTTAAGTGTGTTGACTCATTTCAAAAATCTCCTGAAGAATACACTATTTATTTTTGACTAGGAAGGTTTAGACTGGGAGGAACTCGAACAGGGGTGAGTAAGAATTTAAAGGCACAGAAGAAACTCCCTAAGGTGAGTTCTGAGTCATAAGTAAAAAACAAAAGAAAAGTCATAGCTCCACTCTTTAACTTAATGCATGGGAAACATCAACTGCACACCTAGCAGTTGCTCAGAGTACACTCAGCCTACAAAAAACCACAGGTGACAGGCTGGTTAACAGGTATGAGACTGTGCAATTCTGACTTGCTGTCTGACTCGTGGAAAGGAGAAGCTGAGGAGGAAAGGACAGAGGGAGGGAGGGGGACACAGAAGATTACTGGCTTGCAAACAAGAGGTGGCCCACTTATGGGGAAGGACTCCAAGTCCGAGGTACCCTACCCTTTTCCACTTCCTAGTAGGAGGAGACAGTGAACTGTTACTGCTGAAGTTAAGAATGGTCGGGGGGGAAGGGACGGAGGGCCAGGAATGTGTCTGCTTTAGCCCCTTTAGGGCCATGAACCATTCACGTTTGACCAGAAACGCATACAAGTCCTAAAGCTCAGATACCGAAAAATAACTGGCACAAATTATCTTTACAGCAAATATACATCAGATTTACTAACCCACTAGACTTAAAATGATAATGAAACTAAACTAATGTAATTTTCAGTTACTAACAACAGCAGCTCAAGATAATGCCGATGATGTACTAATAACCTAGAATCTTTCCTAAAATGTTCAGTCCTTCCTAAACGTTTACTAAATTAGTAAGAATCCAGCCAGGAAAACAGAAACCATACCAGTTATTTTAACAGAAAGAATTTGCTATGAGAAGTTGGGTAAACCGATGTTGAATAATTTAAAAAGTACAATAAAAAGGGGATTCTGAGACTGAGGAAGCAGTCCTAGGGCTGAAGAAACAAGGGGAGGACGTGAGGGTTGCATCTTGGAAGATGAAGCCCGGAAACTGCAACTCAGACCTCTGGGAACGGGGCATGGCCAGCCCGGTGCTGGTATCCTCGAGGCAGAGCAACAAGGCTGATGCAGGACGTAGAGGAAGAAGCAGGAAACCAGCAGCAGCTCCCGCCGCTGTACCGACCCTGTGGCGCTACGCCAACAACCGGAATCAGAAGCTGAAAGACCCTGAGCTCCTCCTGCAGCCTTGAGTGTTCCTCTAGCGCCCCCTATTGGTGAAACCTAATGGAGTTTGCGGAGTCCTAGGTTCTGCATCACAAAGCCGAGTCCAGTCAAAGAGACAATCTTAACCTGGATTCATCCTCTGTTTCCAGCTGTGGAGGGGGCGCAACCTGTTTACGGTACTCCGAAAATCCTGACCATCGTCTCACTCCCTCCCATCAAAATAATAAAATAATCTTTTTTCAATTATTGAAAATTCTTTTTTCTAAGATAAAGGTAGTTGAGCGAATTTTAGGGTCGTTTCGCAGTATCTGTACATTTGAAAACAGGTATTTGTGAGAGAAAGAGAGGTAACACATCGGAAGTAAATAGTTTATTCTATTTTAGGGCTGTGCCCAATTTTTATAACTCCTTGCAAGGCCTAGAGCCAACACTGGCTCTCAGATTTTCCTTATACCATTTCAACACGTTTCTTAATTGCAGCCCCCGCCGTCCCACTGTGAAGAGCGTGGGACCGAGAATCAGGCCTGTTTGGAAGTCTCCACGCCACGGCTCACCAGCTTGGGAGACTGCGTTCAGGCTGATACCTCACTTTCTGAGTCTCCTTTCCTCATCCGTAAAATGGGACGATACCTAATTGCAGGTGGCGAGGATTAAATGTAATCAAATACAATGATGGCAGAGTGCCTGGCAGTATGTTGAGAAATAAATAATCCATTTCATTCTTCTTCCAGCACCGAACTCTGACATTCCAAAAGTTGAGGGAGGTGGCCATGAGGCCTGGCTACCAGAACTAGTTTTCAGTGTTTCGCCTCTCTTTTTACAGCAGTGAGGTTTTAGCCCTGGTCGTGGCCTCATTGGTTGGGGCGACAGAAACTCGCAGGCTCAGAACTGAAACGAGGAGTGGCTGGGGACGAGGAATCGCCGGGACCCTCCCCTCGCCCTGGCGTCCAGCTGCGGACGCCCGCGGGACGAGGGTGGGGCGCGGACCTGGCACCGCCTCCCTGCGCGCCGGGCAGGTCGGAGCGCCGCGCGCATCCCGAGCTGCCGGACCGAGGCGCGCGGGCGAACCCGGGCCCTCGGGGCGTCGGACGCTGCCGGCAGCCCGCGGAGATGTGACCCGGCTCCGCCGCCCATGTGGGCCTCCCGACCCCCAGCGACGGCGGCCGCCAGAAGGGCCCTGGGGCCCGGCCGTCCGGCCCTCCCACTGCTCCTGCCGCCACTGCTGCTGCTGGCGGCCGCGCCGTCGGGACGCGCAGGTAAGTGGGCCGCCGGTGGGTCGCGCGCTTCGGCCGCTGAGACCTGCTGCCCTGAAACAGGGAACTCCCCGGAGCCGGAGGTGATGCCAGCGCTTTACAAAACCCAAATCCTTGAAAGAAAGGTTCTGATCCGAAGGAACCGGGTCTACAAAGAAGCAGCGTTTTTAAAGAAAGGTCCCCTCTCCCGGGCACGTCGTTTTTCCCCTTTCACGTACGACCAGGTACAGATATGAGATGTCTTTTGATTTTTTTGGAAGTAAAACTTGTAACTGATCCATGACATAAGGTAACTGCACTGTTCTTGGTTTTGCTCTTAAGTTTAAACTCTACCAGTTGGAATCCAGTAAACCAGAATGTTTCATTCACCTGATTTCTTTTTTTCTCTTGCATTTCTTGTATAGAGAAAAAGATTTTTTTCTTGGGACATCCCCTTTCTATTGACATAGAATGTTATTAGTTTTAGATGTACAATATAATGATTCTACATTTGTTTACATTGCAGAATGATCCCCACCATAAGTCTATCACCGTCTGTTACTATCCGGAGTTCACACAGTGTTATTGGTTGTAGTCCCCGTGCTGGGCATTACATCCCGGTGACTGACTTTGTAACCAGAAGTTTGTACCTCCATCCTCTTCATCCACTTCACCAGCCCTCCTTCCTTGGGCAAGCACCGATCTGTTCTCTCTGTCTATGAGTCTGGTTTGGTTTGATTTGTTTTTTTCGTTTGCTTTTTTAAAATTCCACATACAAGTGAAATCACAGGATATCTGTCTTTCTCTAGCGTAATGCCTTGAAGGTCCATCCACGTTGTCACAAATGGCAAGATTTCTCTATTACGCGCACACGCACCGTGCGTCTTCTTTATCCATTCATCCGTTGGTGGACACTTAGGTGTTTACCTATCTTGGGTATTGTAAGTAAATTCTGCTATGTACATAGGGGCACATGAATCTTTTCTGATTAGTGTTTTGTTTTCTTCAAATAAATATTTAGATTTGGAATTACTAGATCATATGGTAACTCTATTTTTAATTTTTTGAAGAAATTTTATAGTATTTTCCATAGTGTCTGTACCCATTTACATTCCCACTAACAGTGCACAAGGATTCCATTTTCTCCGCATCCTCACTAACACCTGTCATTTCTTGTCTTTTTTATAATAACGGATATGAGGTGATATCTCATTGTGGTTTTGGTTTGCATTTCCATGATGATTAGTGATGTTGAGCATCTTTTCATGTGCCAGGTGGTCATTTGAATGTCCTCTTTGGAAAATTGTCTATTCAGATCATCTGCCCATTTTTTAATTATATTTCTTGTTTGTTTTTCTTTTGTTATTGAGTTGTATGAGTTCTTTATATATTTTGGATATTAATCCTTTATCAAATATTTGATTTGCAGATATTTCCTACCATTCAGGTTACCTTTTCACTTTGTTAATGGTTTCCTTTGTTGTGCTAAGTGTTTTAGTTTGATGTGGTCCCACTTGTTTACTTTTGCTTTTGTTTCCCTTACCTTTAGTGTCAGACCCCAAAAAACCATCACCAAGACTGATTGATGTCAAGGAGCTTACCTTGTGTTTTTTTCTAGGAGTTGTGTGGTTTCAGGTCTTACATACAAGTCTTTAATCCATTTTGAGTTAATTTTTGTGTATGGCATAAGAGAGTGATCCAGTTTCATTCTTTTCCATGTGACTGTCCAGTTTTCTCAACATCATTGATTGAAAAAAACTATCTTTTCCCCAATGTATATTCTAGTCTCTCCATTCTTTCCCAATGATCTACGAATATGTCTGTTTTTATGCCAATACCATACTGTTTTGATTACTATAGCTTTGTAATATAGTTTAAAATCAGGACCTATGATACCTCCAGCTTTGTTCTTTTTTCTGAAGATTCTTTGACTATTGGGATCTTTTGTGGTTCCATACATATTTTAGGATTGTTCTATTTCTGTAGAAAATACCGTTGTGATTTTGATAGGTATTGCATTGAATCTGTAGCTTGCTTTGGGTTATATGGACATTTAAACAATATTAATTTTTCCAATCTGTGAGCATGGAATATCTTTCCATTTATTGGTGTCTTTAATTTCTTTCTTTGGTGTCTTACAATTTTCAGTGTACAGGTCTTTCATCTCCTCAGTTAAATTTACTTCTAGGTATTTTATTCTTTTTGATCCAGTTGTAAATGTGTTATTTTTCTAATTTCTCTTTCTGCAATTCATTGGTAATGTATAAAAATACAACAGATTTGAAATATTAATTTTGTACCCTGTAACTGTATTCATTTTTTGGTTCTAATAATTTTCTGGTGGAGTCTTTAGGGTTTTCTGTTAATAACATCATGTTGTTCACAAATAAAGTTTTACTTCTTCCTTTCCAATTTGGATGCCTATTATTTCTTTTTCTGTCAAATTGCTCTGTCTAGGATTTTCAATACTGTGTTGAATAAAAGTGACCAAGTAGGCATCCTTGTATTGTTTCTGATCTTAGAGGAAAAGCTTTCAGTTTTTCACCATGGAGTATGATGTTAGCTGGGGACTTCTTATATATGACCTGTGTTATACGGAGATATGTTCCTTCTATACCTACTTTGTTGTGAATTTTAATCATAAATTAATGTTGAGTTTTGTCAAATACTTCGTCTGCATCTATTGAAATAATAGTATGATTTCTATCCGTCATTTTGTTAAGATGGTATATCATATTGATTGGTTTGCAGATTTTGAACCATCCCCTTATCCCTGGAATAAATCCTACATGGTCATAGTGTGTGATCCTTTTAATGTATTGTTGAATTCAGTTTGCTAATACTTTGTTGAGGATTTTTGCATATGTGTTCATCAGGGATGTTGGCCTGTAACTGTCTTTATTTGTGGTGTGCTTGTCTGGTTTGGGTATTAGGGCAATGCTGCCCTCATAAAATGAGTTTGGAAGCATTCCCTCCTCTTCAGTTTTTTGGCAGAGTTTGAGAAGGATAGGTATTAAATCTTTTTTGAATGTTTGGTAAAATTCACCAGTGAGGTAGTCTGGTCCCGGACTTCTCTTTGTTGGGAGTTTGTTTTTTTGATTACTGACTCAATCTCCTTACTAATAATTGGGCTATTCAGATTTTCTGTTTCTTCATGATTCCGTCTTGGAAGATTGTATGTTTCTAGGAATGTATCCATTTCTTCTAGTTTGTCCAATTTGTTGGTATATAATTGTTCGTAGTATTCTTTGGGATCAGTTGTAACCCTTTTTTATTTCTGATTTTATTTGAGACCTCTCTCTCTCTCTTTTTTTAGTGAGTCTAACTAAAGGTTTGTTAATTTTGTTTATCTTTCCAAAGAACCAGCTCTTAGTTTCATTGATCCTTTTTATTGTCTTTTTAGACTCTATTTCATTTATTTCTGCTCTGATCTTTATTTCTTCCTGCTACTAAATTTAGGCTTTCTTTATTCTTCTTTTTCTAGTTCCTTTCAGTATAAAGTTAAATTGCGCATCAGGTCTTTACGCAAATCTCAGAAACAGCTAAGGTTTTTCTTGTTCTGTGTCACTACAAATTTCTGTCTTACAACTTCTTTTGCTGCATCTCATAGATTTTGGCATGTTTCATATCCATTTCCATTTGTCTCATGGTATTTTTTTATTTTTCCTTGATTTATTCATTGACCCATTGGTGCTCAGTAGCATGTTATTTAGTTTCCACAAAAAGTATTTTTTCATTTGTTCAGTTTTCTTCTTGTAATTTGTTTCTAGTTTTGTACTATTGTAGTTGGAAAAGATTCTTGATAATGATTTCAATCTTCTTAAATTTACTGAGACTTGTTTTATGGCCTAACATATGATCTACCTGGAGGATGTTATGTGTGCGCTTGAGAAGAAGGTACATTCTGCTGCTTTTGAATGGACTGTTCTGTACATGGTGATTAAATCTGTGTGGTCTAATGTGTTGTTTAAGGCTACTGTGTATTTCTTTCTTCTGCAAAAAATACTGTGTATTTTCTTCAAATATGTACAACGTACAGCAGTTGTTGGTGAAAGGCAAGGCCATGATAAAAGATAAATTAAGAGGCAGGTAAAGGTGAGGCCAGGCTCTTCCTTTCTGATGATTTAGCCTAATTCACAGGTAAACTTTGGCAAACCAGGAAGGTGGAGTTAACCCATTCCCTACATAGTTTCTCACAAATGTTAGAGGTTTCACAAGCTTTGGTAAGTGCCAGATATGTAAACCAAGACCACATTTTCTGACAAGTGGCTAAAATTCTAATTTCTCTGTTTGTTGTTATGTTGCTATGTGATTGAGTCACTCCAAACAGTAAGTAGCAGAATGGACATTCTGCTTTGCACCCTGAGGAGCGTCACTTGTATTCTTTTTTTAAATTTAAATATTTTATTATGTATGCTATGATAGTTGTCCCAATTTTCGCCCCTTTGTCCCCGTCCACCCAGCCCACCCCGCGCTCCCACAGTCAACCCCACACCGTTGTCCATGTCCGTGGTTCTTCATGGTGTTCTGTGACTGGTCCCTCCCCCTTCTTCCGACCAATCTCCTCCTCCTCCCTGCCCTCTGACAGCTGTCAGTCTGGGCCAGGTTTCTGTGCCTCTGGTTCTATTTTGCTCTTTAGTTTATTTTGTTCATTAGATTCCACTTATAAGTGAGATCATATGGTATTTGAAGGCTGATGTTTCTTTATTGATTTTCTGTCTGGATGATAAATCCATTCATGTAAGTGGGGCATTAAAGTCCCCTACTGTTATTATATTGCTGTTAATTTCTCCCTTACATCTCTTAATATTTGCTTTATGTATTTAGGTGTTCCTGTATTGGGTGTATAAATACAGTTGACTCCTGAACAAAATCCCCCAAATCTTTCCAAAATCCTCAAAGAGGGAAAACTATAGAGTTTTTTAATGTCTGTAAACAATTGAACCTAATTTAGTTTTGAAATTTTAGAATACAATCTAAATATTCCTACTACACTCACACTTATTGGAACTACTGTACTATGACAAACACAATGCGGGTACTTGTTGAAGTGTCTCCTCTTTGACACAGATACAGCAGCACTGGGCATTTTATTGCACTGATGTGTTATTCCAGGATATACTTCACACACACACAAATGATTCTAGTGGAACTAATTAAGCTTTTTTGATTATTTTCTTAAACTTTGTATTCTGAACTAATTTGAATGTTACAGAAAAGTTGCAGACAAAGTGTAGTTTCCATAACTGCCTCATCTAGTTTCCTCCAATTTTCACCTCCTGTGTAACCATTCTACAAGGTTCAAAACTGGCAAATTGATGTTGGTGTAATGTGTATACTAAACTGTAGACCTTGCTGGAATTTCACCAATTTTTCAACCAAGGCCCCTTTCTGTGCCAGAACCCACTCCAGGACCCCGCATAACATTAATTGTCACGGCTCCTTCCTCTCCTCCAACCTGTGACAGTTCCTGAGCCTTTCTTTGCTTTCAGGGCCTTGACACTTGTAAAGAATTCTGATCAACTCTTCCTTAGAATATTCCTCAATTTGGGTTCATTCAATGTTTCCTCGTGATTAGTGAGGTTATGACTTTTGCACAGGAATACCAGATACTTGCCCCGACTGGTGCATCCCAGTGGGTTGGGCAACATCCCACAAGGCGAAAGAAAGATTGCCGGTTTGATTCCCCGTCAGGGCGCATGCTTGGATTGCAGGTTTGGTTCCGAGTCGGCACACTTTCGAGAGGTAACTGGTGGATGTGTCTCTCTCATATTGATGTCGTTCTCCTTCTCTTTCTCCTTCCCTTCTCCTCTCTGAAAATAAATAACATCTTGGACAAAAAATGCCATACACATTATGTTGTCTTTCTCAGTGCAGCATGCCAAAGCATTTATGGTATTAATATGTCTTTTCACTGGTGATACTAGCCTTGACCATGTGGTTAAGGTGGTGTCCAGAGGGTTTCTCTCTGTAGGGTTAATACTTTCCACTTCATGATTAATAAATATCTTGCGGGAAGATACTTTGAGATAATGCAAATATCCTGTTTCTCCTCAAACTTCTACCCACTAATTTTAGTATCCACCAATGGTTACTGCATAACTATTATGATTAATGGTGATTTTTTTATTTTCCTCTTTTCTTCTCTGTATTAATTGGAATACTACTGCAAGGAAGAGCCGTCCACTTCTCCCCCACTTACTTATTTATTTGATTGTTTAAACGTGTTGATAAGAATTCATAAACATTTACTTTGAGTTATTGTCCAATACAATTATATTTTCTGCTCAGATTTTTCCAGCTTTGGCCATTAAAAGCTCTTTCAGTTTGGCTCCTCCTCCTCCACTTCTCTAACGGGCACGTTCACTGCAAAATCCTCACTGTTGTTCCGACGAGGACCGTTTTTCATACTTACAGCGAACTGTCCATATAATTCCAAGCCAGCCCTCCTCCTCCATTTAAGA
Organism: Micronycteris hirsuta; assembly: GCA_004026765.1. Lineage (NCBI taxonomy): Eukaryota > Metazoa > Chordata > Mammalia > Chiroptera > Phyllostomidae > Micronycteris > Micronycteris hirsuta. The sequence goes on along the minus strand of PVJI01002825.1, from coordinate 6,503 downwards.
TGAGAACACCTATGTTGTAAAAGGTCCACTAACCCATCTACTAAATGCTCTACCTTGTTATTTTAAAAATTGGCTCATAGTTTTTAAGTTCAAAGTGTAATATCACATGCAGTTCAGGAGCAAATAACACAGGGAAATGAGGTGTTTCAGAGGATCAGATTTAATGAAAAAGAATTACCGTAACACCCCATGCATCCATTCCGAGTTTTCAAAAGTTAAAATGTACTTGACACAATATGGTTTTTAAATAATCTTACTTTGAGCACTTTTTATTCATTCAGTCATTCATTTAATGCCATTCATTCCTACTTTCAGGAACTGTTCTAGGCATTGAGGTGAAAAGAGCAAAGCTTCTTTCTTCATGGAGCCTTGAGTCTCAGACGAGTTATTGCATTGAAGTATCAGTGCCGGAGTTGAGGAAACCAAGCTTATTTGGAAGCACAGGACAAGGCAATGGATCGAGTTTACGGGTTAGGCCGGGCTTCCTATAAAAGAGACCTTGCAAACTGAGACTTACGACAGTTGCTACAGTGTGTGTGTGTGTGTGCGCACACACTGTCACGTCACACTCACTCTGCTTGAGGAGAAGATGCACGTGGAAGAGAAATGATATGTCCACATAAATGCCTTACTGTGAATAAATACTTCAAAGCCTTTTAGAAAAGCATAAATTCAATTAATAGTCACATAGGCTGCTGTTCATCCACATTATATGAAATGATTATAATTCAGTATAAATTCATGCCTTTTCATTTAAAATATTAGCAAGAAAATAAAGGTAAATTCTGCTTTAAAAATATTCTATCCATAAATTACCAGGTAGTTAATATTCTTTTTTTACACATACATTTCTTGCTTATAAAACTGCAGATCAGCAAACACAAACCTAACAAAAAAAAGCAAAATACCAGGAAAAGGACAATATTTTTGAGGGTGGTATCCCCAAGTAGGTAGGAGGAAGGAGTTTCGTAGCTGTACGCAGCCTGACCTCAAGGTCATTGTCAGACTCAACAAGCCACCCTGTGGTCTGCAGCTCTTCTCTTCTCAGTACTGAATCAAGCCACAAATAATTATCAAAGACCACAAATGTTGAACTGTGGTTTTCTAAGGTAGACCTGCTGTTCTATGTGTTATTTCCCACTTTCTGAGTCAACACAGTCCTTTGCGTCTCTGTGGGCTTGAACAAGCATAAGAAAAGGATGCTCATTAATTGATTTATTCTTCCAGTTGTTCTTGCGTTAAGTTCCACTGTCGTCAATATCTTTGATTCTTCTTCATGGGTGGCCTATCCATTGTAACTCTGCTTTTATCCTAACCAGTGGTTTTTGTTCTGGGTATTTTTTTTTTTTACATCTTCCTGGCAAGAAAGTACTTCCAGAGCTGATCTTCAGCAAGGCCTATATGGAAGCCCTCTTCATTTTACTGCAGGTAGCTGTACAACTTTGTCTGGGCATAATTCAGCCCTGAAGAGGTCTGAGCCCAGTCCTGGTCACCCTCAAAACATCAGAGCATCTGCTTGCCACTGCAGAGTTAACCTGTTGGAAACTATGTCACCCTCGACAGTGTTTCGGCAGCTATTATACTCTTCCATCTTCATCTTGTCGATTGGAAAGTCTGAGATCACACTATCAACCTAATTTGCCTCAAAATCCCAGTCAACAATGTACACAAGTCAATTCTATTAATCGCTTCCAAGTCTCCACTAGATAATTTCTTCCAAATTTCTACTAAATAATCATTTTTAGACCTCTTACTTTTTCTATTCATTTTTCCTCACACTTTTATCTTGTGAGTTGTTTCTTTAAAAATTTCAAGTGGTGGAGATATTAATGAAAGAATCACATTACCTCTGTGAGGATAAAAAGAAGCACTAGTTGTAAAAATGATTTGAAAAATAAACTGGATGGTGTATATTGATATTTAATAAATAGCTACTGATTGAACTTGGAGTTCCCAACAGCTATTCTCTCTAATACCTTAGTGGTTCCAAGTGGTTCATCTTTGACTCAGTTCTTTCTTTTATCGTTTTCCTTCTAAAGCAAGTTAGCAAGTAGTAGAGACTCCAACCTACGTTTGAATTTACTTTTCCACAGTTGCTATGATATGCATTACTACCAGTCAAGACATTTTAGAAATAGGCAAATGTGGAGAAAATCAAGTCCATGGCCGCAAAAAGCTAATTTCCAAAAGGGAAGGGAGGGGAGGGAGGGGAGGGGAGCGGGGAGGGATCCGTACAAGAGGTGACGTAAGATATTAGGACTAGTTTTCTAACAATGGGTCTGACGTATAAAAATCAATAATGGCATCTCAAAAGTAGGATTTTAGGAGGCTATGCACAAAAATCTCACAGCAATGTATTTTTTAAACTCCTCTACAGAATTCCAGGTAGATCCTGGCACACCTTGATCAGAAAAAAACCATTAAGTGCTAAACCTTCATCTTTGATATGTGGATTTAATTTCAAAAGGATCAAAGGAACTTCCAACAGACTTGGGTAATCAAGCTGGGAAGTGCTGTGTTGGACAAAAACAGAGGTGCGACTATGAAATAATGAGATGGGAGTTTTTGCATTGTTAGCTACCTCTGGAGATAATTGCAGCTGAAAGGAAGCATGCCTCAGATGCCATAGCTGAGCAGTACCACAGGGGTAATCATAAACACGCCCAAGGGAAGTGGGAGATACACACTGTTTGATGGGTAAACTCCAGTACATTTACTGTCAAGTCCTACTTGCTATCAAGCACCGACAGCAATGGTTAAAAGCACATAGATTTATTTATTCAGGTGTGGCCGTAAAGAAAGAACATGGCCTTTGCTGTATGACTTTTGCATCGCTCATATATATAAATATGCATATACCTGGGTACCTTGGCATACATGGATGGATGGTGTCCCACATTCAGAAGATATCTGCTCCATGATGAGAGCAGGGCCTCCTGCGCGTTTCTGTACTCTGCTGCCCTGCCCGGTGCCTGTCAGTTTCTGTTTCCGGTCCAGAGCTGGTGCCCAGTAACTCTGTTGAATGAATGGTATGGCTGTGCACAGTTCCGCCAGGTGAAGCTTCGGTAAGAAGAAATGCTGGGGCTCGATGAGAAATGCCTCCTCAAATTTCTTCTGTCTCTCCTTAGAAGTGGTCATCTGTAACTTGCAAACTTTATAATGACCTTACAGTCCCTTCTTCCCACAACACTCTTCCTTAGAGCATATCCCGAAGGCAGTAGGTGAGTAATCTTAGTAGACAGAGCCTGTGTGGTCAGAACACGTGGGTTCAGGCACCTGAGAAAGGGCTAAGTCACCACAGGCAAGTCCTTCAGCCTCTCTGGGCCTGTGTCTCTGTTCAGCACTCAAATGAGAGTGATAATTATGGAGGACAATACTGAGCTAATAATTCTTGAGCTAGTTCTTGATGCCAGGCACTGTGTCAAGGATCCTATCAGTGAGCCTAGGGAGCAGATAGTACTATTGTCTTCTTTTACAAATGAGTAAACTGAGGCACAGAGGTTAAATAAAATACTTAGAGACACTTAGCTGGTAAGTGGTAGAGCAAGAAGGAGGCCCCAGTGTTGCCCTAGAATGCTCGTCATCAGGACGTCTCTCTGACGTACCCATACACACAGTTATTAGAACAGTGAGACAGCAGGTGGCAGTTTCCTGCATAAATGTACTGTGTATGTGTTGCTATGCAGGTGTACATAAATATTATAGAGAAACTGAGGCAGCTTACAGGTACAGCAGTGAGTGGGCAGAGAAATAAATAGTGGGGATGGTGGCTGTGGGAAGAGAATCCAGTTCAGAGGAGCTGATGTTCGCACCAAGCCGTGCTCTGTCCACACACAGCTGTGTATCTTTTCTCAGGTAAACAGTTTCTGAATCACTTTTTAGGTGCTGCTTAGATGGCTTACATTGTAAAGGCACTTGCTGTATAATTAGGGGATGAGGAGGAGAGAGTTAATATTTTTCAGGACAAATAGTTTATAATTTGAGACAAAAACATATACCTTTCCTTTCACCATGATGAAGTTAGAACAGCACTTACGATAACCTGACTCAAGGCAGCCATCCTGTTGGTTCTCCTTTGTGATGGTTAGGATGAGTTATTTCACAGCTTTGCTTCTTGAAATTGGTTAATCACCTTCTGGTGCTTTTTGTACCTTAACTGTTTTTAACCTCATTCCCTACAATAGAAAAGTCATTCAGGAGGTGATTTTTTCTTCTTTCTTTCTTTCTTTCTTTCTTTCTTTCCCCAGGGGGTGGGGTGAAGTGAGATCTTACACCATATTAAGGTATTTTCCAATTTCAAAAGACGCTTGAAATATGTAGCCACCACTTGCCATGGGCTACTATTTCCTCATTAAAAAGCATCTGTCGTGCTGAGCCCTGAGTATAGTGTAAATGTACCAAGGTGATTCCAACTTCAGGGTGTTCAAATTCAGATGCCTGTGTGAATCTGGGTTCTACCCAGATCCCATGGTTTATGTAAGCCCCACCAGTCCCTGATTAGTTCAGGTCAAAATCATTTCTATTTGCCAGGCACTAGGGATAGAAAGACTCTATAGGACATGGTCCCCAGTGAGAAACAACTCACAGTCTAGTGGTTCCTTCACTCTGCACCAGCGTCAGCAGGACACAGTGGGCTGGCAGGCTGGAGGCTTTCCCTGAACAATGCTTGGCAGGGCTTCCTCAATGCCAAGGCTTCTCTAGTCAGTCATGAGCTTGAGATACTTGAATAACCCCAAAGCGGAAGTCTGGTGGTTTTCTCACCAGTGGAGAAACGTACTGTTTTTGACAGAAAAGGTGGAATGTCTCAGCCCCAAAACAGAGAGGTTTGGGGAACCACTAGGCCGATTACCCTGGCTTGCTGTGAGTCCACTCTGAGAACCTCTGTTTTTTTGGTGCTCATCAGGCACTAATTTATTCAAAGCATTTAGGCTTCTCCCACAGTATAATGAAATGGAAATACACTTTCCTGGCAGACATATAATTAAAACTGCAACATACTTAGATGATGACCTTAATACTAATTTTGAGGCCATTAGGAAAATGCCGCATATCATTTCACTAAACCTAGAGACCTGTCTACAAGGTACCTCTTGGACACAATGTAACAGCCATATTTTACAAAGCTCTACTAATAAAGTTGTCATAGACTTACCCATTGCAAATACCATGTATCTGTTGTCTTCCTACTAGAAGGACCCAAAAGTAGACACAGGACATTCTTCCTATGGAGCTGTGACAAGGATGAAGACAGGCTAGAAGGCTTGGCCAAAAGCCAAGTGGTAACAAAAGGAAAACAACACTGAGGGGACACCAATCTGAACGATGTGGCTTACAAGGAACAGCCGACCAGTCAGTACTTGGAAGTTCGTTAAGTGGACACCTCCTTGCAGACCCCTCACAGCTTTCTCATGGTCTAGGCCATCGTGAGCACCCTCAGTTCAACGGGGCACCCCAAGTGTTCAAAGCCCGGACTGCGGTCAGAAAACCTGAAAGGGAATCTGGAGGTTCTGCCCCTTTATGAGATCTTCTGAGTTCAATTTTCTCTTCAAAGACTAGACTGTTGCCCAGATAACTGTTGTCAGTCTTCTCATTGGGTGTGTAATTTTCTTTATAAAGATAAAATTGAGCTATTACAAAGAGCGCTTTTTCAAGATTGTTAATGCCCACTTTCTTTGGTGGAGACCATGCACACCCCACATATCATCACAGCATCGTTGTATTTTAGTTGCTAACATAGTACGGGTTAGTAGCCATTAAATGGACACAACGTGGAGGAACAAGGGCGCTTTAGTTCCAAAAGATACCATTGGGGGAGGGCACCAAAACTGTAAAGGCACAGAAGAGCAGAGCAAGTTAGGGTATGGCAGGTAATTTGGTGTGGCTGGTGCATGCAGTACATTTGGCAGAATTGCAAAGGAGAGGTAAGACCAGACCATGAAGAACCTTGTGTTTCAAACCAAAGTTGTAATGGCACAGCGTTCTCAGAAATAACCATGTGCGTCAGTCCAAAGTGCCATGACTGGGGCTGTGAAATTGGTGGACTTCAAGGGAATCAAAGCTGTACTTTCGGGCCCCAAGTCTATGTGGGGAAAAAGGGCTTTTGTTGCCCATGAATTGGCACCTGACTCCTGCTGTCAGTGTGGGTGTGATGTATTCACTTTGGTGTTAAGTTATCAGTGCAGGCAGGTTAGAAAAATGCCTTCCCTCAATTGGAATGTTTATCCATTCTCTCTCTGTCTTTTCCCAGCTTGGGATAACGTCGTGCCTAAAAACTGCAAAGATTTCAAACCCACAAGATATACTAGTTACCAATTCTTTGTTTCTTAAATGTGCTATTTCTCCCCTTTAAAAAAAAAAAAGGACTAATTCTATTTTTACCACTCCTTTGCATCATCAAAACAGATAAAAGGGCAAGTATTCCTTGATAAATCCTCATCTGTTCATTTGGTTTTCACAACAGACTGACTCTCACTCATGAGACTCTTGCAGCTCGGCTTCATCAG